>OY728165.1:856929821-856982082 GCA_963277665.1 Viscum album
CTCTAAAAATATTTAAAAATCTTTTAAAACCCCAAAATCCATAAAAGCAAAAAAATCATAAAACACTCTAAGAAATAATTAAAACCCCAAAACACTTAAACATATAAAAATCCAAAATAAACTATAATCCCCTAAAAACCTTTTAAAAACATTAAACACCTCAAAATCCAAAAAATCATAAAAAAAATAAACAACATAAAAATTCCCGAAATCCCTAAAAAAAGTAAAAACCCCAAAAAAATCCTAAAAACCCATAAAAACATAAAAAAACTAAATAATAATAAAAAATAAAACCCTAAAAAGTTAAAAAATATTAAAAATTCAATAAACCCTGAAAAGGCCATAGAAACCTAAACCCTAAAAAACCCATAAACCTTAAAAAACCCTAAAATCCCATAAAACCCTAAATACAACTAAAATATCTAAAAAAAATTATTCACGTAAAAATGTTAAAAAATCCAAACAAAAACATTAAACCCTTAAAAACTCAATTATTCCAAAAAAACAGAAAAACAAATTAACCTCCAAAAAACCATTGAACCCTCCTAGAAGGAATAAAAACCCTAAAACCCCTAATACATGCCAAAATTCCTAAAAACCCCAAAACCCCTAAAAATCATAAAAATAACAAAAAATATCTAAAAACATAAAAAACTCTAAAAACACTAAAATCCCATGGGAAAACCATAAAAAAATAAAAACACTGCAAAACAAAAAAAAATTCTAAAAAACATTAAAACCCCAAAAAAACCCCCCAAAAATCCTAAAACCATTAAAAATTACTCAAATCCTTTAAAACACAAAAAATACATAAGAATCATAAAAAATCATTAAAAATCATTAAAAATGTAAAAATCACTAAAAACTCTAAAAATCCCTATAAAGACATTAAAAACCTGAAAATATATAAAACCACTAAAAAATTGCTAAAACCCTAAAAAGACAGTAAAAATCCAAAAACATCTAAAAACCATAAGCACCCCAAAAAACCATAGAAAAAATTAAAATCCATAAAACACTAAAAACACAAAAAACTATATAAACACAAAAAATGTAAAAAAATATAAAAAAACAATTAAGACAATAAAAACTAAAAAATCCTAAAGACCCAAAAAACTATAAAAACCTGAAAACCCTAGATAATCTTAAAAACCCACAAAATCCCTGAAAACTCTAAAAACATTAAAAAACCTAAAGAAAAAACATCAAAATCATTAAAACCTCAAAAAAATACTAGAAACCCTTAAAAAACTAAAAAAACATTATGAAAACCTTAAATATGTGAAAACATTTAAAACCCCAAAAACATTAAAACCCAAAACAACACTAAAAACCCTAAAAACCCTAAAAACATCAAAATCCCTAAAAACCATAAAATCAATTGAAATCTTATAAAATCCCAAAAAATGTATAAAATTGAAAAAAAACCTAAAACACTAAAAATTAGTACGGAAACATTAATGAAATAGAAACACTTAAAAACCCTAAAAACATAAAAAACACTAAAACCCCGAAAAAAATTACCGTAAAACCCTAAAACACCAAATCCCCTAAAAACCATAAATCTCCTAAAAATCTTAAATACCTTAAAACCCCATTAAAACCATAAAAACAACTAAACACTCAAATATCCCTTTTAAAAAATAAAAATGTTAAAAGAAACTCCGGAGAAAATTAAAACCTTAAAAACTCATAATAACCCTAAAAACCTTAAAAACCATAAAAACACTAAAAACCCTCAAAATCAATAAAAACCCATAAAAATCCTAAAATTCCCTCAAAATCTCTAAAAACATAAAAATACCAAAAACCCCTGAGAAACCATATGATAACCATAAAAACCTAAAGCACTAAAAACACCTAAAACCCTAAAAATGCTAAAAACCACAAAAAATTATAAAAACAATCAAAATCCATAAAAACCCAAAAAGCCATAATTTTTTTTGAAAATACCTAAAAATCCATGAAAATGTAAAAAACCCTAAAACGTGAAAACCTTATGAAAACTTAAAAAAACAGATAAAACCCCAAAAAACCAACAAAATGGAGAAAACCCCTAAAAATATTAAATAGACCTTAAAACCCCTAAATCCCTAAAACCATAATGAAATATAACAACCCATAAAACCCAAATAACACAAAATATTCTAAAAAACCCTAAATACTAAAAATGTTTAAAAACTCTAAAAACATATAACCCCTAAAAAATAAAAAGAACCCGAAATACCAAAATAATAAAAGCACTAAATGCCCAAGAAAACCTTGAAACCCATAAAAACACATAAAAACCCCAAAATATCTACAAAAAACACAAAATTCCACAAAACTACATCAAACTTTGAAAAACCATAAAAACCCAGAAGAAAATAATGTAACATTAAAACACTTAAAACCCCTAAAAACATAAAAATACGGTAAAAACTCCAAAGGCCCTAAAGCCCTGATGAAACCTAAAAATGTCGAGAAACCGTACAAACCATATAAATCCAAAAAAATCTATAAAAATGAAGAAAACATAAAACCCACAAAAACCATGAAAACCCATAAACAACCTTAAAAACCTAAAAACACATAAAACCCTATAAAATTTAAATATCATAAAAACCCTAAAACACCCAAAAAAGTCCCAAAAAACCACTAAAAACCATATAAACCTAGAATTATTAAAAACCCTAAAACCCTATAAAACACTAAAACTATTAAAAACATTATAAATACTTTTAAACCCCAAAAAATGGTAAATAATTATAAAAAAACAAAAAAAACTTAAAAAGTAAGAAAACTCTAACCCCCAAAACCAAAAAAACTGTAAAAACCCAAAAACCCATAAAAAACAAAACAAAGATAAAAAATATACTAGAAAACCCTAAAATTTTAGAAACCCTAAAATCCATTAAAACCCATAAGAAATCATTAAAAGTCTAAAAATAAAAAAACAAATAAAAACCTACGAAACTCTTAGAACCCGAGAAAACCCAAAACCCGAAAAAAACTCAAAATCTCAAAAATAATAAAAAACCACAAAAAAATTAAAAACCCAAAAGATCCATAAAAGCATAGAAACCTGTAAAAACCCATAAAACTCTTAAAAAAAATTAATATCTAAAACACAAAAAAAAAACCTTAAAATGGTTATAAGCTATAAAAATGTTTAAAAGACCCTAAAAACCTAAATCCTCCAAAAAAACCATAAAAACTGATGATATATTAAAAACCCCCAAAAACCATAAAAACAAAAAAACCTACTAAACACTCTAAAAGAACATTATATTCCTAAAAAGGTTAAAAACTATAAAATCCCTTAATGTACATAAAAAACTCAAACCCCCCTAAAACCCTAAAAACTATAAAAACCCTAAAAACAATAAAACCCCTCAAATTCCATAAAAATCCTAAAACCCATAAAAATCCTAACAAATCGCAAAAAGTCTCTAAAAACATAAAAAACCCCAAAAACCCCCTAAAGAAACCTGAAAAACTTATGAACACTTGAAATCCCACAAAAACCAAAATAAAAAATAAAAAATACCAAAGAATGTTAAATCCCATAAAAATACTTAAAAACCATAAAAACCCATAAAAATCCCAAAAACCCCAAAACACCCAAAAAACTAGAAAAATCCAAAAAAATGTCCTTAAATACAAAAAAATAGTTTAGAACACTAAAAATCCATAAATATGACTTATAATCCTCAAAAACAAAAAACACCTAAAAATATAAAAACAATAAAATCCCTTAATTTCCCAAAATACCTAAAAAACATAAAATCCCCTAATAATCTAAAAACAACTAAAACCCCTTAAAAAACCAAAACCACTAAAAATATAAAAACCCATTAAACCAATGAAATATTAAAATTTTTAAAAAATAATAAGATCCCTAAAAAACGTGAAATCCCAATAAAAAACACAAAAAATTCCAAAAATCATAAAAACCCTAAAAAGCCTCAAAATCACTAACAACCCTTAAACCACATAAATTTCCAAAAAAACCCTAAATATGCCTAAAATTGTAAAAAAACTCTAAAAATCCATTAGAAAATATTAAAATTCTAAAAACACTTAAAACCCCAAAATACCATAAAAAACTAAGAACCCATAAAACACCTAAAAATCCCTAAATAACCAAAATACCATAAATTTCCAAAAAAATCCATAAAAATACATATATTGGTAAAACATAAAAAATCCTAGAAAACATTATAAAGTAATAACAAATAAAACTCATACAAAACATAAAAAACTCTAAAAACCTTAAACCCCTAAAAGATCATAAAAACCCTAAAATCCATAAAACCCATAAAACCTCTTAAAACCCCTAAAACCTCCTAAAGCCACTAAAAAATCTAAAAACCCTTTAAACCCCTAAAAATATTTTAAACTCTAAAAAACCTAAAAACTCTAAAAACTCTAAAAAACTCATAAAAACCCAAAAAAATTCATAAGAACCCAAAAAGCTGTAAAAAACCCTAAAACCCACCAAAATCTCTAAAACCCCTACAAACCCAAAAAATTTGTAATAAATATCTAAAAACAAAACGTCTTTTAAAATCATAAAACCCATGAAAAAACAACAGAAAACCATAAAAATGTAAAAACACTTAAAGCCCCTGAAAACTCGGAACATGCTAAATCCCAAATTACTTTTAAACACCCCAAAATAACATAAAAACCCTAAAAACCATTAAAAATCCTAAAAACCAAGAAACCAAAAAACACTAAAAACACTAAATAATATTTAATCCCCTAAAAGAATTAAAAACACTAAAAATACCATAAACCCCCAAAAAAATCCAAAAATTAGAAAAACCCAAATAATCATAAAAACAAAAAAAACCCTATAAATCCCTAAAAAACTAAAAACCATAAAAATAACTTAAATTATAAATAAAAAAATTGTAGAAACCCCCAATAAAAAATGTAAAACCAAAAAAATATCTAAAACCCATAAAACCAAAAAATGAAAAATATTCTAAACTCTTGAAAATGCTCAAAATCCTAGAAAACCCTATATACCATAAAAAATTCATCGAAAACCCTAAAAACCTAAAAATCCTAAAAAACCTAAAAAACCCAGAAAAATTCTATGAACCCTAAAAACCTAAAAAATCGTAAAACCCCTAGAAATATAAAAATGAAAACACTCCAAAAAACCCTAAAAATTCCCAAAAACCCCTAAACACCATTAAAACCCATAAAACCCCTAAAACCATAAAAATACCCGGATAACCATAAAACCCTTAAAAACAAACTAAAACACAAAAATCCATTTAAACCCCAAAAAATATTAAAACACTCTGAAAAAACCTTAAAACCACTAAAAATATTAAAAAACCCTACAAACCCAATAAACCATAAAAACCCTAAAACCCCTCAAAATCCAATAAAAACATAAAACCCCATATATATCATAAAAAATACCTAAAAATCATTAAAAACATAAAAAATAATAAAAATAGTAAAAACCATAAGATATCCTTCAAACCATAAAACCCTTGAAACCCCTAAAAACTTAAAAATACTAAAACCTCCAAAAAACAAAAAAAACCACAAAACCCTTAGCATCCTTAAAAACCTGAAAACCCCATAGAATACTAAAAGACCTAAAAATTACTAAAAATATAAAAAACACTAAAAAAACATGAAACAAATAAGAAAAACATATAAAACTAAAAACACTAAAAACCCCTAAAAACCAAAAAAATGCTAAAACCCCCAAACCCCTAAAAACACTAAAACCCCAAACCCCTAAAAATATTTAAAAACCCTAAAAAATACAAGTCAAAACTTTAAAAACAATAATAAAACCATAAAAAACTAAAAACACTTAAAACCCCTAAAAATCTAAAAAATGCTAAAACCCCCAAAACCCCTAAAAAATCCTAAAGCCCCAAAACCCCAAATCCCCAAAAATATTTAAAACCCCTAAAAAAATAAAAGTCCTAAAAATCAATTGAATACTATAAAATACATTTAAACACTAAAAAAATTAATTACTAAAAAAACCCATAAATCCCAATAAACCCCAAAACCCCAAAAATCCTCAAAATCCCTAAAATCCCTAAAAATCCTAAATAATCCTAAAAATCCCTAAAAACATAAATAACCCTTAAAACATTAAAAACCCCTATTAAAAAACTAGAAACCTAAAATAATTAAATCCATTACAAATCCTAAAAATGATAAAAACCCCAAAACCTCTAAAAATCCATAAAACCCCTCAAAATACATTAAAACCCTAAATCCCATAAAAATTGTAAAAAATACCTAAAAATGTTAAAAATCCTAAAACCCCTAAAAACCAATAAGAAAACCTTAAAATATGAAAACAAATGAAACCCCTAAAAACCAAAAAAAATGCTAACCCCCCCCCCCCCCAATCTATAAAAAGACGCTAAAAACCCCAAACCCCCTAAAAACCCTGAAAACCCAAAACCGTAAAAACCCAAAAATCCCTAAGAACAAATAAATACTCTAAAAACCATTTAAACACCTAAAAATATTAAAAAAATACTAAGAAACCTCAAAGCCCCTCAAAAACTAAATTAGCTCCTAAAACTCCCAAAAACAATTTATGCCCTAAAAATCCTAAAAACCATAAAAATGCTAAAACCCACTAAATCTGTAAAAACCCAAAAAATCATAAGAATCATAAAAATTTCTAAAAAGGTAAAAAAAAACCCAAAACCATAACAAAACATTCAAAACCTAAAAACATTAAACCCCCAAAAACCTAAAAATGCTAAGGACGTCCATGGTTTGGCATGAACCTTACTACGGAAGGGTAATTCCTCGGCGGATTTGGATACTATTCTTCTTTGGGAATTTTATTCCTTATGGTGGCACCTTATTTTTTGTGGAAACATATTTGGTCAACTCTCTAGGTGGTGTAGTTCTTGTGGCGTGCCGATCCTGGTGGTTTGTGATGTTTCATGGAGAGGCGAGGCTTTTTGGTAGCCAGTTTGACATGGCCCTCCCCATTGATCTGGGGTTGGTATGTTTTATGTGGTCTTCTTGGATTCGTGAAAGAAGACGGAATTCAGTGCCTATTTATACTTTGGAGGTATTCAGATCAGTTCCTCAGCTAGGGTCGTCAGGCGATGGTGTTGTTTTATTGGCTCAAACCTCAGTTTCTAGGACTTGCATTGTGGATGCAAGTTTGTTTTATTCTCTCATTTGGTCCTATTTTTGAATTGCGCAGTAGATGCAGGTGCGGGTGGTTTTTCCTTTGCTTATTTCTCTTGATGCAGGATATTTTTGGAATTCCAAGAATTCTAAGAATTACTATTTTTTGTTTATGGATGTGGTTGAGAGCCTTTCCGGGTACTGATTCTTGGATTTTTTGTGATATGTTAGGCGCTTTCTGGTGATGTTATGCAAGTCTATTGGGGTTTCTTCCTAGAGCTGGGTTTTGTCCAACGGGTGATGGGAATTGTGGTTTGGTCCTGGGTATGGGTGTTGGTGGTGCATTGTAGGATGTGATGTGGGGTGTGGATTATCGACAGTTGTTCGGTCTGGTAGGTTTGGGTGTTGTTGGTTGGGCTGGAAACTCTAAGGAACAGATGGGGATGGCTGGAATCTAAGTTGTAAAAATATGGGAGATGGTTGGTTAGGAGGAGTTGAAAGCTTGAAGTTGATTTGTTCAGACTGGAGGGTTTGCGGGTTACTGATGGTGGTGACTTTTTTCTTTTATGTGAGGGGATTCCTTTCTCTAGGCCGGATAATGGAGTTATGTGTGCTGTGATTTGTCTCTTGGCGTCGGTGTCGGTGGTTTTGCGATACTATCAGGATAGGAGTTATAGAAGGAGATAATGGCTTTTGGAAACTGAAGTGTTGGAAACTGGTTACTACTTGGCTGAGGTTTTATGATAGGTAGGTTGATGATTATAATGATGGGGGTTTGATGTTGCTGGTGGTGAGCTTTTTTGGTGAGGAGTCATCAGATACTTGAAAGTATTCTACTGGACACTGGTTTTAAAATGGTGATACAAGATGCTGGTCACTATTTGGTTGGTAGATGCTGTTGGAAATGCTTCTGATTTTCAGCTTTTATGGTTTTGTGGGTGTTTTGGGGTTTTTGGAGACTTTTGGGTTTTGTGGTGGTGTCCAGGGTTTTTGGGTGTGGGTTGATTGACCCCGCCCCTCCCTTGTATATTGTGTCTTTTTTATAATAAATTTGGGGGGATAGGAATAGCCTAGCCTCGAACCATCCTTGACCAATAAAAAACATAAAACTCATAAAAACCCTAAAAACACTAAAAACTCTAAAATCACTTTAAACCCCTAAATGGATAAAAAATCTAAAAATATACAAAAAACAAAAAAAACACCTAAAAACCCAAAAAAACTATAAAAACTCAAAGACCCTGAATAACCCACAAAACCCTAAAAATCATTAAAAACACTAAAAACCATTAAAATCATAAAAATATTTAAAAATTCCTAAAATCGTAAAACCCTGAAAATATACTGAAAAACACTAAGAAAACATTAAAAACCTAAAAACACTTCAAACCCCCGAAATTATTAAAACCCAAACCCCTATAAACCTAATAAAACACAAAACCCTTAAAATCAATAAAAACCATAAAACCCCAAAAAAATCATTAAAATGCACAAAAAATCCATAACATTGAAAAGATACTAAAAACACTGAAAAAACCTATGAAAACATTAAATACCTAAAAACTCATAAACCCTCTAAAAAACCTAAAAAACCCTAAAACCCATAAAAGACCTTAAAATCCCAAAAAACCAATAAAACGCCTAAAATCGTAAAACCCCTAAAAAATTAAAAAACACTAAAACCCCATTCAAACCTGAAAAATTCTAAAAACACATTAAATTCCTATAATTTTAAAAAACTGTAAAAACACATAAAATCCCTAAAAACTCAAAAACATCCCATAAAACATAAAAATCCAAAAAAACCCAAAAAACCTTCAAAATTACAATTAAACCTAAAACCCATAAAAATTGTAAAAGGCCCAAAAATCCATAAATCTTAAAAGAACCCTAATAACCCTAAAAATCATAAAAATCTAAAAGATTTTAAACCCCTATAAACCCTAAAAAATGATAAAAACACGAAAACCATAAATAACAATAAAAACCAACAAAATCCCTAAAAACCGTAAAAACCATAAAAATCATACATTAAAAACCTTACAACTTTAACAAAAATACAATAAACCCTTAAAAAACATATTAAAACCTTATGAAAACCATAAATATGTAAAACATTTGAAACCCGAAAAATAATAAAAATCCCTAAAAACATCAAAATCCGTAAAAACCATAAAAACAATAGAAATTCTAAAAAATCCCAAAAAATATATAAAAATGAAAAAACCCTAAAACACTAAAAATCACTAAGGAACATTAAAGAAATAGAAAAAATTAAAAACCCTAAAAACATAAAAATTGCTAAAAACCCTAAAAACAAAAATTATCCTAAAACCTGAAATCATGAATACCCCTAAAAACCATAAAACTCCTAAAAATATTAAAAACATTAAAACCCCATTAAATCCAAAAAAACCACCAAACACTCTTATAACCCTTTAAAATATTAAAAATGTTAAAAGAATCTCTGAAGAATATTTAAACCCTAAAAAACTCAAAATAGCCCGAAAAACCCTAAAAACAATAAAATCCCTAAAAACCCTCAAAATTAATAAAAAACCCTAAAAATCCTAAAACATTCTAAAAATCCCAAAAAACATAAAAATTTATAAAACACCTGAAAAACCATATGATATCCATAAAAACCTAAAGCACTAAAAACACCAAAAACCCTAAAAATTCTAAAAACCACAAAAAAACCCTAAATACCATCAAAATCCATTAAAACCCAAAAAGCCATCAAATTCTTGGAAAATACCTAAAAATCCATGTAAACGTAAAAAATCCTAAAAAACCTGAAAACCTTAAGAAAACCTTAAAAATAAAAAACATCTAAAATTTTGGGGGGGGGGGGCAGGAATAGCCTAGACCTGAGCCTTCTTTGCCTAAATAGAACCTAAAACCCCTAAATCCATAAAACCATAAAAAATATTACAACCCATAAAACCCCAAAAACACTAAATATTCTAAAAAACTCTAAATAATAAAAATGTTACAAAACACTTAAAACTTAAAACCCCTAAAAGATCAAAAAACCCTAAAAACCAAAAAACACACTAAAAACCCTTGAAAACATTGAAAACAATCAAAATAACTAAAAACCACAAAATCTACAAAAAAAATGCCACAAAAATACATCCAAATATGAAGAATCCTAAAAACCCAAAAGAAAAACATATAACACTAAAACACTTAAAACACCTAAAAACATAAAAATAAGGTAAAACCCAAAGTCCCTAAAGCCACCCAAAAATCAAAAAATCTTAAGAAACCGTAAAAACAATAAAAATCCTAAAAATACCTTAAAATGAAAATAAAAATAAAACCTAAAAACCCTTAAAAACCCATAAAAATCCATGAAAAAATTAAAAAACATAAAACCCTATAAAATGTAAAAACCATAAATACCTGAAAACCCCCTAAAAAGACTAAAAAATCCACTAAAAACCATATAAACCTAGAATTCTTAAAAAACCTAAAACCCCATAAAACCCTAAACCCACTAAAGACTCTAAAAACTGTTTAAACCCTAAAAAATGGTAAATAATTATAAAAACCCATAAAAAACTGAAAAAATAAAAAAAATCTAGACCCCAAACCATAAAAAATCGTAAAAATCCAAAAACCCATAAAAAATACATATATATAAACATCCACTACAAAACACTAAAAATATAGAAACCCTAAAAATTATAAAAACCCTTAAGAAAACATTAAAATATGAAAAATACATAAAAACCTTAAAAACCAAAAAAACGCTTGGAACCCTAGAAAACAAAAAAAACCTAAAAACCTAAAAATCTCAAAAACAGCAAAAAACCATAAAAAATCTAAAAACCAAAAAGATCCATAAAACAAAAAAACTCGTAAAAACCCATAAAACCTCTAAGAAAAATTTAATATGTAAAACACAATAAAAAAACCTAAAAATGGCTACAAGCCCTAAAACCCCTTAAAAGACCCTAAAAACCTAAAACCTCAAAATAACCAAAAAAATGATGAAATATCAAAAACCACTAAAAGCCCAAAAAAACTAAAATCCTTCTAAAAACTATAAAAGAAAATTATATTCTTAAAAATGTTACAAACTCTAAAATCCCTTAAAGAACATAAAAAACTCAAAACCCCCATAAAACCCTAAAACCCTAAAAACAATCAAACCCTCAAATTCCCTGAAACCCCTAAAAACCATAAAAATCCTAAAAAATTGCTAAAAGACTCTAAAAACATTAAAAACCCCTAAAGAATCCTTAAAACCCTATGAAAACTTGAAATCCCACAAAAAAATCAAAAATACCTAAAAACCATAAAACCCATAAAAACCATTAAAAACCAAAAACCCATAAAAGCCCTAAAAACCCAAAACCCCCAAAAAACCAGAAAATCCAAAAAACGGCCTTAAATACATAAAATTTTAAAACAAAGAAACCCCCTAAGAATTATTTATAAACCTAAAAAAACAAACACCCCTAAAAATATAAAAACAGTAAAATCCCTTAAATTATATAAATCCCTAAAAAAACATAAAACCCCTGAAAACCTAAAAACACCTTAAACACCTTAAAAACCCAAAACAACTAAAAAATATAAAATCCCATTAAACCCATGAAATTTTAAAAAATTAAAAAAATAATAAATACCCTAAAAAACATGAAAACCCCATTAAAACCAAAAAAACACAAAAAACTCCAAAAATCATAAAAACCCTAAAAAGCCTCAAAATAACTAACAACCATTAAACCCAAAAAATATCAAGAAAACCCCCTAAAAATGCCTAATATTGTACAATACTCTAAAAATCACTTAGTGAATATTTAAAAACTAAAAATAGTTGAAACCCCAAAATACCATAAAAACACTAAAACCCAATAAAACACCTAAAAATCCCTAAATACCATAAATACTATAAAATTGCAAAAAAATCCCTAAAAGTACATATATAGGTAAAAACAAAAAATCCTAGAAAAATTTATAATGTAATAAAAATTAAAACTCATACACAACATAAAAAACTCTAAAATCCATACATACCCCTAAAAGACTCTAAAACTCTAAAACCCATAAAAACCTTAAAAACCCTAAAACCCCAAAAGCTACTAAATACTCTAAAACCCCTTTAAACCCCTAAAAATATTTTAAACCATAAAATTCCTCAGAAACTCTAAAAAACTCATCAAAACCTAAAGAAACCATAAAAACCCAAAAAACTGTAAAAAAAACCCTAATGCCCACCAAAATCCCTAAAACCCCTACAAACCCAAAAAAAACCTATAAAATCTCTAAAAACAGAAAAAGACCTTAAAAATAATAAAACCCATGAAAAAACCACGAAAAACCATAAAAACTTAAAAACACTTAAAGCCCCTAAAAACCTAAAACATGCTAAAACCGTAAAAACCATTAAACCCCCCAAAATAACTCAAAAACCCAAAAAACCCAAAAAAACAATTAAAAATCCAAAAACCCAAAAAACCAAAATAAAAACACTAAAAACTCTAAATAATATTTAATCCACTAAAATAATTAAAAACACTAAAAAGGCCATAAAACCCCAAAAATCTAAAAAAACTAAAAAAACACAAAAAGTCAAAAAAAAACAAAAAACCCCTATAAATCCCTAACAAAAATAATAACCATAAAAATAACTTAAAAAATAAATAACCCAAAATCCTAGAAAACTCCAATGAAAAACTTAAAAACATAAAAATATTTAAGACCCATAAAAACATAAAAATCAAAAAGTCTCTAAACCCCTAAAAATGCTCAAAATCACCAAAAACCCTACATACAATAATAGATACAAAAAAATCATCAAAATCCCTAAAACCTAAAGACCAAAAAAGCCTAGAAAAACTCTATGGGAACCATAAAAAACAAAAAAAGTGTAAAACCCCTAAAATTTTAAAAAAAAACTCCAAAAAACCCTAAAAATTCCCTAAAAACCTTAAACACCATTAAAACCCCAAAAAACCCCCAAAACCTTAAAAACCCCAATACCCAAAAAACTATTAAATACCCACTAAAAACACAGAAATCTATTTAAACCCTAAAATATTTTAAAAAACTCTAAAAAACCTTAAAACCCCTAAAAATATTAAAAAATACTAAAACCCCAACAAACCATAAAAACCCTAAAACCCCTAAAAATCCAAACAAATCATAAAGCCCCATAAATATCATAAAAAATAATTAAAAACCATGAAAACCTAAAAAACACTAAAAATTGTAAAAACCCCTAAGAAATCCTTAAAACCGTTACACCCTTGAAACCCCTAAAAATCTAAAAATAATAAAAACTCGAATAAAAATCCCCACAAAACCCTTAGAATCCTTAAAAACCTGAAAAACCATAAAATCCTAAAATACCTAAATATCACTAAAAACATAAAAAACACTAAAATACTTGAAAAACACTAAGAAAACCAAAAAAAATTAAAAACACATGAAAACCCTAAACACCTAAAAAACACGAAAACCCCCAAAACCCCTAAAAACACCGAAACCCCAAATTCCTAGAAATATTTAAAACCCCTAAAAAAAATACAAGTCAAAAAATGAAAAACAATAAGAAAACCATAAAAACTAAAAACACTTAAACCCCTTAAAACCTAAAAAATGCTAAAACCCCCAAAACCCCTAAAAACCCTAAAACCTGAAAACCACAAAAATATTTAAAAACCAATAAAACAAATAAATGTCCCATAAATCCATTTAAAACTATAAAAAACCCTTTAAACCCCTAGAAACCTTAAAAACCATAATAACCATAAAAACATAAAACCCCCCAAAAAACCCAAAAAACCCTCAAAATCCCTATACCCCTAAAAATCCTAAAAAACCTAAAAATCCCTAAAAACGTAAACAACGCTAAAAAAATAAATACCAATTTGAAAAATCGATAAACCTAAAATAATTAAAACAATTAAAAATCATTAAAATGATAAAAACCCCAAAACATTTAAAAATTAATAAAACCACTCATAATACATAAAAATCATAAAAGCCCAGAAAATTTGTTTAAAATACCTAAAAATGTAAAAAATAATAAAACCCCTAAAAACCAATAGGAAAATATAAAAATCTAAAAACACTTAAAACCCCTAAAAACCAATAAATGCAAGCCCCCACCCAATCCATAAAAAGATGCTAAAAACCCCAAACCCCCTAAAAACCATGAAAACCCAAAACCTTAACCCTAAAATCCCATAAAATCTCTAAGAACAATTAAATACTCTAAAAACTATTTAACCCCCTAAAAATATTAAAAAATACTAACAAACCTTAAAACCCCTCAAAAACTAAATTTTCTCCTAAAACCCCAAAAAACCTTTAAGCCCTAAAAATCCTAAAAACCCTAAAATCAATAAAACACACTAAATCTGTAAAAACCCAAAAAAACTATAAGAATAATAAAAGTTTCTAAAAAGGTAAAAAACCCCAAAATAATATAATAAAAAATTCAAAACCGAAAAACATTAAACCCCCAAAATATATAAAAATGCTAAGGGCGGTGATGGTTTGGCATGAACCTTACTGAAGAAGGGCTATTTCTCGGTGGATCTGGATACTGCTCTTGTTTGTGTGTTTTTTCTTTTTCAATGGAGCCTTATACGTCGTGGAAACATCTTTGGTTAACTCTCTGCGCGGTGCGCTTCTTGTGACATGAAGATCTAGGTTGTTTTTAAAGATTCATAGCGAGGTGAGGTTTTCTGGTAGCCGGATTGAAGAAGCCCTCCCCATTGATATGGGGTAGGGTCGTTTTGTTGATGAAGGTTTTTTTATTCTCTCATTAGGTCCTATTTCTGAATCGCACAACAGATATAGGTGCGGGTGATTTTTCCTTTGTTTCTCGCTATTGATGCTGGATTTGTTTGGAATTCTCGGAATTCTAAGAATTATTGTTTATTTGTTTTGGCTGTGGTCGTGAGCCCTTGCGGGTACTAGTTCTTTGATTTTGTGAGATATGTTGGGCGCTTTCTGGTGATACTGTGAAAGTATTTTGGGGTGGCTTCCTAGAGTTGGGTTCTATCCAAGGGGTGATGGGAGTTGTGGTTTAGTCCTGGGTATGGGTGTTAGTGGTGCATTGCAGGCTGTGTTGTTGGGTGGGGATTACCGAGGATTGTTCGATTTGGAGGGTCTGGGTGCTGTTGGTTGGGATGAAAACTCTTAGGAATGGATGGGGCTTGCTGGAATCTAAGCTGTAAAAATATGGGAGATGGTTGTTTAGGAGGTGGTGAATGTTTGAAGTTGAGTTGTTTGGTCTAGAGGGTTTGCGTGTTACTGATGGTGATGCATTTTGGCATTGATGTGAGGGGATGCCTGGCTCTCGGCCAGATAATGGAGTTTTGTGTTCGGAGATTTGTCTCTCGGTGTCCATGCTGGTGGTCTTATGATGCTGTCTGGTGGGAGTTATGGAAGGAGATGCTAGTTGTTGGAAACTGAAGTGTTGGATACTAGTTACTTCTTGGCTGAGGTTTTATGATGGGGAGGTTGATGATTACGGTGCTGGTGGTTTGATGTCACTGGTGATGAGATTTTTTGGTGAGGAGCAGCCATAAGCTGGAAAGTCTACTGCTGGACACTGGTTTGAAATTGGTAATGCGGGATACTGGTCATTGTTTGGTTGGGAGATGCTATTGGAGATGCTTCTGATTTTCATCTTTTTTTGGTTTTGTGTGTTTTTTGGGGTTTTCAGAGACTTTTGGGTTTTGTGGGGGTGTCTAGGTATTTTTGGTGTTGGTTGATTGACCCCACACCTCCCTTGTCTATTGCATATTGTTTCTAATAAATTTTTTTTGGGGGGGGACATGAATATCTTGGCCCCGAACCGTCCTTGACCATTAAAAAACATAAAACTAATAAAAACCCTACAACACTAAAAACTCTAAAATCCCTTTAAAACCCTAAATGGTTAAAAACACTAAAAATACATATAAAAAAACCTAAAATCCCAAATAAAACTATAAAACCCCTAAGACCAAAAATAACCCCAAAAAACCCTAAAAATCTCAAAAAATACTGAAAACCATTAAAATCCTCAAAATATCTAAAAATCACTAAAATTGTAAATACCATGAAAAATACTGAAAAACACTAAGAAAACACTAAAAACAGAAAAACAATTTAAACCCCTAAAATTATTAAAACCCAAAACCACTAGAAAGCAAAAAATCCCAAAAACCCTCAAAATCAATAAAAAACCTAAAAACCTAAAAAATACTTAAAATGCACCAAAAATCCATAACAATGAAAAGACCCTCAAAACACTAAAAAACCCTAAGAAAACATTAAATACCTAAAAACACATAAAACTTCTAAAACCCTAAAAAACACTAAAACCCATAAAAGACCTAAAAATCCCAAAAAACCAATAAAACACCTAAAAACCATACAACCCCTAAAACATTAAAAAAAACTCTAAAACCCAATTAAAACCTGAAAAATTCTAAAAACACTTTAAATTCCTCATCATTTTAAAAACTATAAAATACCATAAAATCCCTAAAAACTCATAACAGCCCATAAAACCCAAAATACCACTAAACCACCAAAAACCCTTCAAAATTACTATCAGACCTATAACCCATAAAAACGTAAAAGGCCTAAAAATCCATAAAACATAAAAGAACCTTAAAACCCCTAAAAACCTTAAAAATCAAAAACATTTGAAACCTTTATAAACCATAAAAAATGATAAACACCCATCAAAAACCTAAACTTTAAAATTTATAAAAACCTAAAATAATAAATATCCTAAAAATTACAAAAAAATACTCAAAAACATAAAAACCCCTAGAAAAACCTAAAAACCCCTCAGATAACACTAAAACCCAAAAGGCACTTATACCCCAAAAATTTTAAAAACCCTAAAAATTCCCTAAAAACCATATAAACCCAAAAAAACCCTCATAAACCCATAAATATCCTAAAACTCACTAAAAACTCCAAATATCGCTCAAACACTAAAAATTTTAAGAAAATTCACAAAATAAAACCCCAATTAACTTTTTAAATCCCTTAAAAACAAACAAAACTGAAAAAACCAAAATCCATTCAAAACCCTCAAAATCCCAAAAAACACTAAAACCCCATAAAAGCCTAAAAATCCACAAAAATTAATAAAAATGTAAAACCCCCTAAAATCCCAGAAAACCCAAATAGTAACTCAAAACCCAAATAACACATAAAACCCCTAAAAACCTAAAAATGCTAAATGCATAAAAGCATTGAAAACCTTAAAGCCCATCAAAATACATAAAATTGATAAAAACCCATAAAATTCCTAAAATAATCTTTAAAATACCTAAAATAATAAAAAAAAATTGAAAATCCTTAATAACACCTTAAAAACTAAAAAACTAAAAACACTAAAACTGCTTAAAATCCTAAAATTCATAAAACCCTAAAAACCCCTTAAAAAGAAAAACCCATAAAAATTTTGAAAAGGCTAAAACCCATAAAATCCAAACAAAACAACTAAAAATACATAAAAACCCTTTTAAACCCATTAAAAAGTAAAAAAATCAAAAAACCCTAAAAATTGAAAAAACCTTAAAACCCTGAAAAACCATAAAACCCATAAAAACTATAAGACCCTCAAAACCTCAAAATCTCTAAAAACATTATGTGGCCAAAAATATCCTAAAATTCCGAAAATTCACTAAAAATGTTAAAAACCCAAAATCCTTGAAAACTTGTAAAAAAAATTATAAACAAAAAAAACACATAAAACCCATAAAAAACTAAAAATCGCTAAAAATCCTAAATAACACTAAAACCCTAAAGAACCCTAAAAACCTCCAAAAACCCTAAAAACCCTAATAATACATAAAACGTTTGATATCCCCTAAAGATATAAAAATAATTAAAAAAACATGGAAAACAAAAAGAAAACATAAAAAACCTAAAAAATACACAAAACCCCTAAAAACAAAAAAAAACAAAAAATATAAAGAACCCCAAAAACCATAAATCCAAAAAATAATAAAAACCTTAAGATGTACTAAAAACCAATAAAACCATAAAAACATTTAAACCACCCAAAACCCCTAAAAATATTAATATTCTAAAAAACATTAAACCCCAAAAAACTCAAGAAAATCCCTAAAACCCAAAAAACCAAAAAACCCATAAGAATCCAAAAATACTCTTAAAAATATCAAAATCTCCAACAAACATAAAAACCCATTAAAATTCCTGAAAATTTAAAAAACACTGAAATCCTTAAAAACCCCTAAGAACACCTAAAAATCCCTAAAAACACCCAAAACCCCTAAAAGCCTAAAAATTCTAAAACCCATAAAAAGTCTAAAACCATAAAACTGTCCAAATCCCTAATTCCCTAACAAACATAAAAATCATTAAGAATTTCTGAATAAACCTATGACATAAAAAATCATAAAACCCTTGAAAACCCATAATACAACCTTAAAAACCTAAAAATAGTTCAAACCCCAAAACACCTAAAAAATGCTAAAAACCCGTAAAAACTATAATTGACACAAAAATCATAACAACCCCCAATATCTATAAAACCCCCGAAATATTAGAAAATCCTTAAAACAAATAAAAACCAAAAAAAACCAAAAAAAAACTATAAAATCCTTTTAATCCCCTAAACACATTAATATTTTATAAAAAACCATAAAAACCCTAAAATCATAAAAAATATCCTAAAACCAAAAAAAATGATAAAAACCGTAAACACCCTTAAAACATTCAAAATCCCTAAATACCCTAAAACCCATAAAAATCATTAAAACCCCCAAAAAATACATTAAATCATAAAAACCCCTAAAACCATAGAAAAACACTATGAAATTCATAAAACATAAAAAAACATAAAACCCCTAAAAAATGAGAAACATTAAAAACTCTAAAACACGAAAAATCCTTAAAAACCTTTAAAAATAATAAAAAATCCCTAAAAATCCATAAAAATATGGAAAAACCTAAAACTCTAAAAAACATAAGAGAACCTTAAAACATAATAACACTAAAAATGCCTAAAACCCTAAAAATGCCAAAATACCTAAAAAAGTGAAAAACCTAAAAACAACTATGAACATTAAAAAATATAAAAACCCTTTAATGGGTTAAAAATGCTCAAAAATCTCTAAAAATAGATTAAACACTAAAATGTGGAAAAACATTAATAAATCACGAAATCCTTAAGAAACAAAAATACGTTAAAACCCCAAAAACTCTAAAACCCCACAAAATTCCTAAAAACTCTAAAAACCTATAAAAATCCTAAAAAATCCTAAATAACTAAAAAAGTAAAAAAATTTAAAAACCCTAAAATCCCCTAATAAAACCTTAAAAACCAAAAAAACATAAAACCCCTTATAACATAAAAAATGAAAGAAAACCTAAACACCATAAAATAACTAAAAATCATAACAACCGTAAAACCCATAAAAATAATAAAAACCCCCAAAACCAAAAAAAATCACTAAAAATTCCCAGACCACAAAAACCCCATTTTAACATTTAAAACTCTATAACCCCTTAAAACCCCTAGAAAACTCAAAAACAACCCAAAGAAATCCGAACACACCATAACGACCCAAAAACCCCTAAAAACACTTCAAATAACTAAAAACCTAAAACTAGAAACTTTCTTTTAAATCCCTAAATATACCTAAAAAGTAGAAAACCCTAAAACCATGAAAATGCCTAAAATACCTTAAATACAAAAAAAACATAAAACTACAAAAAACCTAAATACGCTAAAAAACATAAAACCCATAAGACCCTCAAAATACCTAAAATAATAAAAACCCATAAAAACCCTAAAAGGACTTACCAATCTATAAAAATATAAAAAACCCTAAAAACCCTGAAAACCCATAATAATTATTTTAAACCTAAAAAAACTAAAAAAATCCCTAAAGAACATTCAAAATGATAAAAAAAACTAAAAACCATAAAATACCCTAAAACCCATAACAATAAAACCCCCAAAACCATTAAACCCATAAAACCCCTAAAAAACCACTAAAAAATCTAATGCCCATTAAACCCCTGAAAACCTCAAAACATATAAAAACTCAAAGAAATCTACAACCCTGAGATAAAAAAAACCTAAAAAACCTAAACCCTGAAAATCCCTAAAACTCCAAATAACCATAAAAAACATTAAAATAAGTAAAAATATCTAAAAACATAAAAAACCATAAAAAACATGAAAACATTAAGAAAACAATAAAAACATAAAAACACAAACATCCCCTAAAAACATAAAAATTCTATAAAACAAAAAAACCCGTAAAAACTCTAAAACCCTAAAAACCCCTAAAAATCAGTAAAAACCCAAAAAACCCATATAAATCAAAAAAACCCTGCAAATCACTAAAACCACAAAATTCCTGAAAACACTGAAAAATTTCAAGAGAACTATAAAAACCAAAAAACCCCAAAAGACCCTAGAATGCCTAAAAACCATAAAAACACCATAAACAACCAAAAACCCAAAAAATTCTTTAAAACCCATGAAAGTAATAAAAACCCTTCAATCGAAAAAACTTTTAAAAAGTATAAAAACCATAAAATGTGAAAAAACTAAATAAACATAAAATACTATAAAACCATAAAAGCCCTTTAACCCTCAAAATCCCTAAAACCCCTAAAATAATAAAAAACATAAAATCACATAAAATCACTGAAAACATAAAAAGTCTAAAAACCTTAAAAAATCATAAGAAAACCTTAAAAAAAGATACACAAAAAATACCATAAAACCCAAAAAATAATAGATAAAATAAAAGCCTGAAAGACATTAAAAACCCTTATAACCATAAAACCCCAAAAACCATAAAACCCATAAAAACCATGAAAATGCACTAGAAGATCTAAAAACCTTATAAACAACTAATTTTTTTAAAAAATTATAAAATCATTAAAACCCCTAAAAACATTACCCCCACCCCCCTAACCCCAAATGAAACAATAAAAAACTAAAAATCTTTAAAAACTTTAAAACCTTTAAAATCCATAAAAACTAAAAAACTATAAAAATCCTAAAAAATAATTTAAAATCCCAAAAAATTTATAGAACACTAAAATCCATGAAAATCCATATTAAAAACATAAAACCATAAAACCCATAAAAAACATAAAAAATATAAAAAGTCTAAAACCACAAAAATATCCCTAAAACCCTAGAAAACCATAAATATCCTAAAGAATCCCTACAAATACATAAAAATATAAAAACCCTAAAAACTCTATTATAAACCTTAAAAACATTTCAAACCCCCCAAAAACCTAAAAATATTATAAATGCTAAAAACTGCAAGGAGACAATAAAACCCTAAAAACATAAAAACCCAAAACCCACAAAAAACCTTAAAAAACTCTAAAAACCATTGAACACGTAAAAATTCATGAAACCCAAAAAACCATGGACACCCAAAAAACCCCCAATACCCCTAAAACCCTAAATACCATTAAAATCATATAAAATACCGAAAAATACCTCAATAAAAAATATAAAACCATAAAATACCATAATAAAACCTTAAAAATGTAAATCCCTTAAAAATACTAAAAACCATAAAAACCCAAAATGTCCCTTAGAACCTAAAAAATAAAAAAATTCATAAATCCCAAACAAATATATACAAATGTAAAAAACAATAAAAACCCTGAAAAAATAATGAAAAACTAAAAAAATCAAAAAACACCTAAAAACTTAAAAAACCTATAAACCCTTAAGAAAATTAAAAACTCTAAGAACCTCTAAAAAAACCCTACCAATACCCTACCATTCCTAAAACACCCTAAACCCTTAATAAACAATTTTAAATAAAAAACCCCTCTAAAACTCTAAAAAACATGTAAATACCATAAATGATAAAAAAATCTACAAAACCATCAAACCCATAAAAACTCAAAATCCCCTAAACCCCCAAAAACCATAAGAAACTGAAATACCCTAAAACTCCATAGAATCAGTAAAATACCTAAAACCCAATAAAATCTTAAAAATATCTAAATCCACTAAAATTATAAAACCCATAAAACCCTAAAAACAATAAATACACCTAAAGAAAGCCCAAATCCCTAAAACACTTAATCCCATAAAAAAGTTAAAACCCAAAATCCCCAAATAATCCTAAAAATTCCTGAAAATCCCAAAATCCTTATAAATGTAATAAACCCTAAAAATACTATAAAACCCTAAAAAACCATAATAAACTAATAACACATAAAACCCCTAAAACCGTAACACCCTAGAAACCTAAAATACCCAAAAAAAACCCCATTAAACTTCTAAAAGACACTAAAAATCTAAAAACATTTTTAACCACTAAAAATGTCAAAAAAGTCTAAAACCCCATAAAACCCCTGAATGACTCAAAAGAAACCCTAAAACCTCAAAAACACCATAAAACCCCCAAAATCCCTAAAAATTAAAAAACCCTCAAATCCCTATAAACCTTAAAAACCATTCAAAATCTTAAAATCCCTACAAATCTGTAAAAACATTAAATACCCTAAAAACCAAAAGAAACAACAAGATATATTTAAAAACCTATAACACCTATAACCCCTTTAAACAATAAAAATGAAAAAACCCTAAAAATACTAAAACTGTCAAAATCAATAAACACCCTAAGAGACCATAAAAATCCAAAAAGGCCCAATAAATACATAAAAGCATAAAAATCCTTGAAACACTGAAAACCCCTAAGAAAACATTAAATCATAAAACTCATAAACCCATAAAAACCTAAAAATGTGAAAGACCTTAAAAACCATAAAAATAATAACAACCCATAAACCCCATTAAATCCCATAAAACCCTAAAAACCATAGATATCACTAAAAAAGTTAAAAAAATCCTCTAAAAACTCTAAATCCTTAAAAAATAAAAAACCCTAAATCCCAAGGAAGCCATAAAACCTTAAAAACCATAAATAACCCTAAAACCCCACAAAAACCGTAAAACCAATAAAAACCATAAATTATAAAAAAATCAACAATACATAAAAAATTTAAATACCATAAAAACCATGAAAACCCATAAGAAAAATTTAGAAACATAAAAACACTTAAAACCCCTAAAAATGATAAAAACCATAAAAAACACTAATAACCCAAATCCCCTAAAAATCCCTAATAATCCTAAAAACCCATAAAAATACATAAAAACCAAAAAACCCATAAAAACATAAAAACCCAAAAAAACCTCTAAAAACCCAAAAGAAAAAAGTAAAAACCAAAGAACAATTATAACACATAATAACATAAAAACCAATAAATCCCATAATAAGATCCTAAAAACCCATAAAACCCATAAAAACCCAAAACATACACTAATAACTTTATAACCATTTAAACCCCTAAAAATATAAAAAACACTAAAACCCCTCATAAACTCTAAACCAAAAACCCATAAAATACCATAAATCTATAAAACCCCTAAAAAATCTTAAATCCCTCAAAATAACTCAAAAACCTAAAAAATAAATTTCTTATGAAAATCCAAAAAATCACAAAAAAACATAAAAATAGAAAAAAAACCCTAAGAAAAAATAAAATACCTAAAAACACTTACAACCCCAAAAAACCTAAAAATGATAAAAACCTAAAAATATTTAATACCTTTAATACAAAAAATCAAGGAAAAGTCCATAAAAACCCTAAATATGGGGAAAACCATATAACCTTCAAACCCACTATTAAGACCAAAAAATAATAAAACCATAAAAAATCACTAAAATCCCAAAAAACGCTAAATCCCTGAAAACCCTAAAAAGACCCCAAACCCCATAAAACCATAAAAACACATAAAATTATAAAAAACCTAAAAACTCATAAAACTCTAAAACCCACTAAAATTATAAAAACCCTTTACACCCCTAAAATATTAATGATAAAAAAACCTTAAAACCCTAATAACTCAAAAAATCCCAAAAAACAATAAAACCCCTAAAACCCTAAAATCTCTCAAAATCCTCAAGAACCATAAAACTCATCAAATTCATAAAAAATACCCAAATCACTATAAAACTAAAACTACTAAAACCATAAAAACCCTAATAAAACCATTAAAATATAAAAAACACATAAACCTTTCCATAAAAACATATAAAACACCCAAAACCCTAAAACCCCATAAAAAGACTCTAAAACCCCTAAAACTTAAAAAGTCCCCCTAAACCATTAATAACTATACAAACCCATAAAAAATAATACCAACTAAAAACTATAAAAATAATTTATAACCCTAAAAATCATAAAAAAAACTCTAAAAACCTTTAAACCATGAAAAAAACTCACAAAACACCTAAAATCCCAAAAAACCATCAAAATCATAAAAACTCACAAAATCCATAAGTCCATAAAAATAATTACAATTCCATAAAAATACAAAAGTACATAAAAAACGAAAAAACCTGAAAAACCCTTGGTAAAAACATAAATACCTAAAAATACATAAAATCACTAAAACCTAAAAACCTCTAAAAACCCTAAAAACCTAAATAACCAAAAACCACTCAAAGTCCCTAAAACCCAATAAAATCATCAAAATCATAAAAATATCATAAAATTATTAAAAATATAAAAATACTATATAAAATAAGTAATCTTTAAAAACCATAAAACACAAAAAACCCCTAAAACATAAAAATGTGAAAAACCCTAAAAGACCCTAAAAACCCTAAAAAGTTTAAAAAGCATAAAACACCAAAAAACAATAAAAATAATATAATCCAAAAAAAACATAGAAAATTACTAATGCTCTAAAAACCCTTCAAACCCCTAAAACATTTAAAAACACATAAAACCTTAAAAACCCAAAAAACTAAAAAAACCCTAAATCCCCAAAAAACCAAAAAAACTAACATAACTAAAACCCTAAATTCTCTCAAAATCCCTAAAAACCTATAAAACATAAAAATAATAAATATACTTAAATACCGAAACAAATAAAAACATCTAAAACACTGAAAACACCTTAGAAACATTGAAAACCTAAAACACTTTAAACCCATAAAAACATAAAAATAAAAAAATCCTAAAAACCTAAAACCTAGTAAACATAAAAACCCTAAAAACAATAAAAATACCTAAAAACACTGAAAACTGTAAGAATCCTGAAAAAATCCCCTAAATTCCCAAAAAACCTAAAAACCTAAAAACCCTAAGAAAAACATTATAACATAAAAATAGTTAAAACCCATAAAACACTAAAAATAAATTTAATCCCAAAAAACCCCTAAAAGCCCCAAATACAATAAAGACCCCTAAAACCCATAAAACCTTAAAAACAAATAAAATTCCAACAACATCCTAGAACTCTAAATACCCATTAAATCTAGAAATGCATTTAAAAACTTTAAAAAATCACAACACCCTAAAAAACTCAAAAAAACCCTAATAACAAAAAAACTATAAAACCCAAAAAAAAACCACAAAACCTTGAAAACCCTAAAAACCCATAAAAATCCTAAAAAACACTAATAAACCCTAAAACCCCTAATAAAACATTAAAAACATAAAAAAACATAAAAATATTAAAAATATAAAAATAGTTAAAAACCATAAAAAAACTCAAAAAAACATACAAAAAACCCCTAAAACCTCACAAAATTCCTAAAACCCTATAAATATATAAAATTAATAAAAATCCCAAAAATATGTTAAAAACCTAAAAATATTTGAAAACCAAAAAATAAAACCTTAAAATTCAAAAACACTTAAAACCCTAAAAACATAAAAATAATTAAAACTGATAAAACCCCTAAAAGATGCTAAAACCTCTAATCCCCTAAAACCCCATAAAACACATAAACACCCCTAAAAATATAATAACACATGAAACCCATAAATAACTAAATATTCACTAAAAAATATAAAATCACTTTCATCTCCTAAAATCATTTAAAAAATTGAGAAAAAATTAAAACCCTAAGTACTCAAAAAAAAACCCATAAAAGACAAAAAACCCAATAAAAACAATAAAAACCCTAAGTCTTCTCAAAATATTTGAAACACCTAAAAACCAAGAAAATAAAAAAAATCACTAAAAATCCTTGAAAATATCAAAAAGAAAAAAGACCCAGAAAAACATCTGGAAGACCTTGAAAACACATAAAACCCCTAAAAATACTGAAAACCCCAAAAATCACTAAATACCATAAAATCCATAAAATCACAAAAAAACCCTAAAACCCCTCAAAATCTATAAAAACCGATAAAAATAATATCAAATCCTAAAAATTATGGAAAATTTAGAAACTGCTAAAAAACCTAAAAACCCCTCTAAAAACATTAAAAAACAAAAAACACATAAAACACTCAAACCATAAAAAACTGAAAACTCTAAAAGTCATATACACCCCTAAAACAGTCAAAATTACAAAAATCAGTAAAACCCACAAATATCCTAAAATACCCTAGAAATCCTAAAAAACATAACAAACCCCTAAAACCTTGAAAACCCTAAGAAAAACTCAAAAACCTAGAATTACATAAAAACCAAAAAACTATAAAGAACCATAAACCCACAAAAACTTCCAAAATGAACAAAAAAATCCATAAAAACCATAAAAACCCATGAAACCTAAAAAATCATAAAACCCAACTAAAATTTTTGAAAACCCATTAAACGACCAAAAATGTTAAAAAATATAAAAAACCACTAAACCCATAAAAAACAGAAAAAACCCTAAAATAGAAAAAAACCAAAATACCCCTAAAAACCTTACAAATCCAAAAAACACCTAAAACCCATAAAAATCCTAAAAATCCCAAAAAATCCCTAAAAATGAAAAAAACATTAAAACACTGAAAAAACTAAAAAGTCTAAACACCCGACAAAACCATAAAAACCTAAAAACCCCTTAAAATATATCAAATCATAAAAACAAATAAAATTCCAAAAAATCCATAAAAACAATAAAAATTTAAAAACCCATAAAAATCCTACGAAACCCTTTAAAACCTAAAAATACTTAAAACCCATAATAACCCTAAAAAATCTAAAATCCTTAAAAGACCCCAAAACCCAAAACCCCCTAAAAACCCAAAAACCCTCCTAAAACATTTAAAACACCTAAACCCCCCCCAAACCCTAAAAACACACTAAGAACCGTAAAAAACCATCAAACCACTAAAAATGTTAAAAACTCTATTAAACCATAAATACATAAAAAAACCCAAAAAAACCAAAACACCCCAAAAAATCCCTACAAAACACATAAATCCATTCCAAATCCCTAAAAATCATATAAAACATAAACACCTAAAAAACAGTAAAATACATAAAAGCATAAAAAATCCTAAAAACACCTAAGAAAACATTAAAAACCTGAAACCCTAAAAACCCCTAAAATAACTAAAAATTTCTAAAATCCCTAAAAACCCATAAAACCCCAAAAACACCATTAAAACCATTAAACCCCCATAAGACTCATAAAAACCACTAAAACCGTAAAACCCTTGGAAACTCAAAAAACCCCTAAATACCATAAATACTATAAAAATTCCCAATATCCAAAAATACCCATAAAAATAAAAAACCCTAAAATCTTTAAAAACATAAAAAAACATAATATAAATGAAAACCCCAAAAGAAATTACTAAAAACCTAAAAACACTAAAAAACCCTACAAAATAAAAATTATAAAAACCATAAAAACCCAAAAAACATAAAAATCCCTAAAAACTATAAAAAAACTAAAAACCCATAAAAACATAAAAACCACTTAAAATATAAAAACCATTTAAACCCCTATTAACATTAAAAAACCTTAAAACCCCTAAAAATTATAAAATAATTCTAAAAGAAAAAGAAATCCCCAAAAAACTTTAAACCCCTAAAATCCTTAAAAACCATAAAAATACAAATAAATCATAAAAAATTCAAAAAATTTCTTTAAAATCCTTAAAGACCCTAAAACCCATAAAAACATTAAAAAACAAAATACCCTAAACGAACATAAAAAGTCAAAAACCAACTAAAAATATAAAAACCTTTTATAATCTTAAAAACATTAGAAAACTCATAAAAACACCATAAAACTCTTAGAAAATAAAAATGAAAAAACCTAAAAAAACATAAAAACAAAAAAAACCTAAAATCCTTAACACCAAAAAATCCATAACAACCGTAAAAAACAATAAAAATAATAAATAATTTATAAAGATTACTAAAAATATATATAACCCTAAACCCCTGAAATAACCTAATAAATCCTTAAAAATCTAAAATTCTTAAACCCTCTAAAAAACTAAAACATGCTAAAATCCACAATACCTTTAAAAAACCTAAAACCAAAAAAACACCCAAAACCCACTTAAAACTATAGAAACACTTTAAACCCCTAAAAATTTTAAATAAGTCTAAAACCCCATAATCCCCAAAAAAACAAAACGAACTGTTAAAACCTAAATAAACATACAAATCATAAAACCCATAAAACCCCAAAAAATACCTAAAATTGCTAAAAACCATAAAAATATCAAATAATGTATAAAACCCTAACTCTATTAAAATCCCTAAAAATATTGACAAACTCAAAACACATAGATATATTAAACTAAATAAAAATAAACCCCCAAAAACCCATAAAAACTCTCAAAATCTCTAAAAACCCTAAAACCATAAAAATCATAAAAAATTCCAAAACAAATTCCTCACAATGTAAAAAAACCCTTAAACCCAGAAAAATTATAAGGATCCCTTAAATACCTAAAAATACATAAACCCCATAAAAATGAAATAAACTCTAAAAACCCTAAAATTCCTTAAAATCCTTAAACAACCCTAGAACACTTAAAAACCCCTAAAAACATTAAAACCCCTAAACACAAATAAAACCACATAAAACCACAAAAAACACAATAATACATTTAAACCGATAAAAATTTTAAATAGTCTATAAAAATCTTTAATACTCTAAAAATCTCAAAAAAAACCCCCAAAACTCCAAAAAACCATAAATACCCTTAAACCCAAACCCCCACAAATTCCAAAAACCCCAAAAACAATAAAAATCCTAAAAATCCATAAAAATAAATAAAAACATAAAAACCCAAAAATATCTAAGAAAACATTGAAACCAAAAAACACTAAAAACCACTAAAAACCTAAAAAACTATAAACACCCAAAACAAATTCCAGAAAACCCCCTTAAAATCACTAAAAACCCTGAAAACCATAAAAATCATAAAAGTCCCAAAAATACCTAAAAATGTAAAAAATCATAAAAATAAAAAAAAAAGAAGTAGAAAAAATTCAAACCCATAAACACCTAAATACCCTGAAAACACTAAAAACCCTAAAAACAAAAAAAAACCAAAAAACCCACTAAAAACCTGTAAATTCACCTTAAAAATAAAATCCATGAACCCCATTAAAAAGTGAAAAATAATTAAACTCCTAAAACATTAAAAAACTCTAAAAACCCCTAAAACCCCATAAAAACCCAATAAAATTTCAAAAAAACCTAAAACCCATAAAATCCAATAAATTTTTTTAAAAACCCTAAAAATCCCAAAAAACTAAAAAACCCTAAAATCTCTATGAAATATCTAAAAACCCAAAACACTTCAATTCCCTAAAAATAAAGAAAATGATAAAAACACGCTAACAACCTCTATAAACATTAAAATCCCTAAAAATGTCTAAAAACTATAAAAACCTATACAAGTCCTAAAAATACTTAAAATTCCTAAAAACGTAAAAACCCCTAAAAACTCAGAAATCCAAAGAAATCATTGAAAACCTAAAAACACCAAAAAACCCTAAATATATAAAAACACTAAAACCCATAAAACCCTAAAATAACATAAAAACCCTATAAACACCTATAAACAAAAAACCCATAAACCTTGAATAAACCCTAAAATCCGAAAAAAACCCTAAAAACAATTCAATCTATAAATACCATTTAATCCCTTAAACATTTTTAAAAAATACTAAAAATACTTAAGACCATAAATACATAGTTAACCATAAAAAACCCTAAAAACCTTTAAACACCTAAAAAACCATTAAACCCATAAAAACTGTAAGAACCCCTCAAATATCTAAAAACCCTAAAAACAATAAATATCAAAAAAATACCTAAAACATAAAAATCCATAAAACATTGAGAACCCTTGGAAAACCATAAAAATATAAAAACACATAAAACTCTAAAAAACCTAAAAATGTTAAATTTTTAAAAAAAACAATAAAACCCTCAAATCCCTTAAAACCGTAAAAACCATAAGTATCATAAAAAATCATTAAAAATCCCTAAACACATAAAAACCCTAAAAACCTTGAAAACCCTTAAGAAGACCTTAAAACCCTAAAAATCATTAAAATCCCTAAACCCCCAAAAAAATATGATAAAACCCATAAAACTCAAAAAATGATAAAAATACCTAAAAACCATAAACACCCCTAAAAACCCTAAAAACATAAAACCCAAAAAAATCATTAAAAACATTAAAACCCATAAAAATACTAAACTTGATAATAATATTATCCCCTTTAATCCAATAAAAATTTTAAAAACTCTAAAAAACCATGTGATCTCAAAAATCTTCTAAAACCCCAAAAAAATAAAAAAACCAAATTTCCCTAAAAACAATCAAAATCACTATAAACCATCAAAATCTATAAAAATCACAAAAAATCCCTAAAAAATTTAAATAAATAAACACTTAAAAACCCAAATTAAACATTAAAATCCTAAAAATACATAAAAAAATCAAAAAAACCCTAAACAATGATAAAAACCCTAAAAATCCTAAAACCATCAAAATCCCTAAAAACATTAAAAAACCATAAACTACTATTAAATACCTAGAAATTCCTAAAAATGATTAAAACCCTAAAACACTAAAAAAATTAAGAAAAAAATTAAATTCTTAAAAAGGCTTAAAACCCCTAAAAATCTATACATTGCTAAAACCCCTAAAACCTTAAAAAGTCCATAAAAACACTAAAACCCCAAAAAACCTTTAAACCCCTAAAATTATAAAAACCCTTAAAATCCATTAAAACCATGAAACCACTAAATACTCTAAAACCCCTTTAAAAACCTAAAAACATTAAAAAAATATAAATACACTTAAAAACACTAAAAACTCAAAAATAACCCTTAAAACCCCAAAATACCATAAAATCCATAAAAATCATAAAAACCTATAAAAATATTTAAAAAACCTAAAAATACCTAAAAAAGAAAAAAACAAAAAAACCTCTAAAAACCCATAGGATAACCATAAAACCCAAAATTACTTAAAATCTATAAAAATCATAAAAATATTAAAAAGCCTAAAAACCATCAAAATCCCTAAAAACCCAAAAAACCATAAAAAACATAATTTTTTTCCTAAAATCCATAAGAACATAAAAAACGATAAAAAGTAAGAAACACACATAAGAAATTATTGAAAACCAAAAAACACTTAAAAACCCCAAAAAACCTAAAAATTTATGAAACCCCAATAACTATAAAAGACCCCAAAACACCTATAAACCCTAGAAACCCCTAAAACCATAAAAACACATAAAAACCCCTAAACCCCATAAAAACACTAAAAACTATAAAACAACTTTCAACCCTAAAAATGTTAAGAACTCTAAAAACCTTAAAACACTCAAAAAAAATAAAAAACCCCTAAAATCCCTACAAAACTCTAAAAACCATCAAAAACTATAAAAACCAAAAAAATCCATAAAAATATTAAAATGCTACAAAAATCGATCAAAATGTAAAAATACCCGAAAACCACTAATAAAACCATAAAACCACCAAGACACTTAAAACACCTAAAATCATAAAAATTCTAAAAACCCTAAAGAACCTAAAACGCCCAAAAGACACTCAAAATACCAAAAAACACTAAAACCCCATAAATATCCTAAAAATATTTAAAAAACCAAAAAAATATAAAAACCCTCGAAAACCTTGATAACCCATAAGAAACATTAAAAACCTAAAAACACAAAAACCCTTAAAATGATAAAGATAATAAAAACCATAAAACTCTCAAAATACCCAAAAACCCTTGAAAACCATAAAACCCACGGAACCTTAGAATCCCAAAATACCCATAAAAATCCTAAAAACCCACTAAAAACTCTAAAAACCATTAAACCCCTAGAAAAATTAAAAAATTATTAAAAAACATAAAAATTATAAGAAAATAAAAAAATCTTACCCCCGCCCAAAAAACCAAAAAACCCATAAAAACCCTCAAAATCCCAAAAAACCCTTACGAACAATAAAAAACCAAAAAAGGCCCTATGAATCACTAAAAATGTAATAAACCTAAAACATAAAACCCCTATGAAAAAATTGAAAAATTAAAAACACATAAACCCGCTAATAAAACCTTTAATATTTAAAAACACATAAACCCCTAAAATAATTAAAAATGCTAAAAGCCCTAAAACCCCATAAAAGACCCTAAAAACCTAAAAACCCGAAACAATCATAAATACTATGAAAAATCATAAAACCCCTAAAATCCAATAAATACATAAATATCAACTAAAAAATATAAAAACACATTGAACCAATAAAAATGATAAAAAATCTAAAATCCTTTAAAGAACATAAAAAAACTCAAAAATCCCCTAAAATCACAAGAAACCATAAAAACCCAAAAAACATTTAAACCCCTAAAAATCCCTAAATAATATAAAAATTATAAAAAATCCCTAAAAAGCCAAATAAAAAACACTGAAAACCCTAAGAAAACCAAAAAAACTTACAAACAAATAAATCTTCTAAAAATAAAAAAATAAAAAATCCCTAAGAACCCCTAAAAACCATAAAAATCCTTAAAACCCAAAAACATCATAAAACCCTAAAACCCACTAAAAAATTAAGACCCCTAAAAAACTCCAAAAAAACTCTAAATCCCCTAAAACCCCAAAATCAGAAAAAACTCTCTAAACCATAAAAATCTAAAATATCCGTCAAATCCCTTTAAATATAAAACCCCCTGAAAATCCTGAAACCCATAAGAAATCATTATAAACCTAAAAACACTTAAACCCCTAAAAATGTAAAAACTGTAAAAACCCGAAAAACATTAAATCACCTAAAACACCCAAAAACCACATAAAAAGCCTAAAACCCATAAAAATATCTAAAAAAACTTTAAATTCCTAAAATTGATTAAACCATTAAAAAATATTTAAAACCCTAAAAAACCATAAAAAACATAAAAAACCAAAAACCTCAAAGGGTTGTAAATTCCTCAAAATCCCTAACAACCCAAAAACTATAAAATAAAAAAAATCACTAAAAATACCTAATAATTTAAATAACAATGAAAACCTATAAGAGAACATTTAAAATTTAAAGACACTTAAAATCCAAAAAAACAAAAAACACTAAAACCCCTTAAAACCACTCAAAATCCTTAAAAATCCTAAAAACCAGAATAAAAATCATAAAAATGACTAAATACGTAAAAACCCCTAACACCCTAAAAACCTCTTGAAAAAACCTAAAAAAAATTAAAATTCCTAAAAAACATAAAAAAAATATAAAACCCTAAAATACCCTAAAATCCCTAGAACCCATAAAAACAATTAAAATCCTTAAAAAAATATAAATAGCCATAAAAGTAAATAAAAAAATGAAAACCCCGTTATACCCCTAAAAATGTTAAAACTATATAAAACCTTTAAGCCCCCCCACAACTCAAATAAGCCAAATAATGTAAAAAACCAAAAATTCCTAAAAAGCATTAAAACCCCTCCAAATCACTAAAACCACTACAAAACCCAAAAAAACATGAATAGTATCTAAAAACCCAAAAATGTAAAAAACCAAAAAATCATGAAAAGGCCTAAGAAAACTATATAAACATAAAAACACTTAAAATCCTCGAAAAAAAAACATTCTAAAAGCTTAAAATCTCCCCCCCCCCAACCAGACACTTAGAATCCCTAAAAACCCTAAAAACCTTAAACCCCCTAAAACCCAAAAAAACCCTAAAGCCCATAAATACTTTAAAACCCATTTAAAATCTGAGAAGTGATAAAAACTCTAAAAAGGCCACAAAATGAAAAAAAAAATCATAAAGACATGAAAAACTATGAAAACCATTAATAACACCTAAAAAAGACCATGAAACTCCCCAAAAACACTAAAATCACTAAAAACCATAGAAATATATTAAATCATAAGAAACACAAAATCTTGAAAGACCCCTATGAAAAACTTAAAAACATAAAAACACTTAAAACCTATAAATACATAAATAAATGCTACAAATCATAAAACCCTAAAAACACAAAAAATCCCTAAAACTCTAAAAACCATACAAATTCTAAAAATATCAAAAAATACTTAAAAATAAAAACCCAAAAAACACTATATACATTGTTAATACCTAAAAATCCCAAAATCACTAATAATATAAAAATGAAAAGAGTAACACAAAATCCCTAAATTTTTTCTAAAACTTGTAATAGCCACTAAAACCCATAAAATCCTCTAAAACAATAAAAAATCCTAAAAAACTAGAAACCCCCAAAACTAACTAAAAAATAGAAAATCCATCTAAACCCCTAAAAATGTTTAAAAAACTCTAAAAAAACATAAAATTCCTAAAAACTTGAAAACCTCGAAAAAATCTAAAACCCTAAGAATATATGAAAAAAGTTATGATCCTAGAAAATATAAAACCAATAAAAGTACTAAAAATGATAAAAACCCTAAAAACCTCAAAAAACATGAAAAACACTCAAAATAACTAAAAAACATAATAAAAAAAATAAAAATCTCAAAATATCCCTAAAATATAAAAAACCCTAAAAATAATATAAAAACCATAAAAAATAAAAAAATAAAAACCAAAAAAAAAACAAAAAAAACCCAAAAAACGTTAAGAACCCTAAAAATTCCTAAAATAACCCTAAAACCCTATAAACCAGAATACCCATAAAAATAAAAAATATTAAAAACCCCAAATTCCCAAATATCCCTTAAAAACAACTAAAAACTCTAAAACCATTTAAACCCCTAAAAATGTAAAAAAATGATAAAAACCCTAAAAACTCTTAAAAAATCAATTAGTCCTTAAAAACATAAAAAACCTTTGAACCCCTAAAACCCCTAAAAACATTAAAAACCCTAGAAATCCCAAAAAAACACTAAAACCCACCAAAATCATAAAAAATCCCTAAATATCATAAAACCCCTAAAATTCCTTAAAAAACCTAAAAACCATCAGAATCCTAAAAAATACCTCAAATCACTAAAACCATAAAAAACCCTAGAAACTCTAAATAAACTATGAAAACCTTAAAACCCTAAAATTACTTAAAACCACAATAATCATTAATACCCTGAGAAACATTAAAAAATCTAAAAAAACCTAACATCCTCAAAATTCATAAAAACCCTAAAACAGACGAAAATTCTACAAATCCAATAAAGATCCTTAAAAATGAAAAAACCCTAAAAACACTGAAAAATCCTAATAAATCCTTAAATTCCTAAAAAATAGAAAACCCATAAAAAACCTAAAAAATTATAAAAACCCCAAAAAATTATAAAAATCCTCAAAATAATAAAACCCCTAAAAACCATAAAACCCCAAAATTATTAAAAAACCCTAAAGCCCCATAAAACCCTAAAAACATAAAAAACAATTTAAATTCCTAAAAATGTTAAAAAAACACTACAAACCCATAAAAACCCTATAGCACTCTAAACAACCCCTAAAACAAAAAAAACCATAAAACCCTCAGAATCCCTATAAAACCTTTAAACACATAAAAAAAATTAAAATCCCAAAAAATCCCAAAAACAAAAAACAATCCAAAAAACCCAAAGCAAGTACTTAAAAACCTAAAACATTTTAAACCCCTATAAACCATAAAAAATGTTGAAAACCCCTAAAAACCCATAAACATGTAAAAATCCCTAAAACCACTAAAATCCATAAAATTACTAAAAACATCCCTATAAATTATTAAAACATTAAAAATACTAAAAACCAGGACACCACTATAAAACCCATAAATCCAAAAAAAACACCAAAACCCCTAAAAACCTAAAAACAAAAAAAACCTAAAACCCCTAAAGTTACCCTAAAATCCCTAAATCCCCCCAAAACCCCCAAAAAACCATAAAATCACTAAAAACCCATAATAAACATAAAACCCACTCAAAACTCTAAATATCTATCAAACCCTAATAATATTTAAAATCACAATAAACCCCTAAATAACTCAAAAAAACCAAAAAACCAAATAACTGAAAACCCTAAAATCACTAAAAAACCCTAAAAAACCTCAAAATCCCCCAAAACACTAAAAACCAATAAAAATGTTAAAATCCTAAAAATCTAAAAAAATATAAAAACCCAAAACATCCTTGAAAACCCTAAGAAATCCTTAAAACCCAAATAACATATTGTAGGGTCCTGAATATTCTACAAGGGAAAAATCCAATTACCCCAAGACTTGGAAAAGGACCGAACCGGTCCTCGTACCAGCACCCAGCAACAGTACATGACCAGTTCGGCAAGCCACCCTCCCGCAGACGTTGTCGTTCGCGAAGTGGGGGTGAAGCGCCTACACAGGCGTGAACTAGGAAGACCGCCGGTGAAGCCAGGCCGATCAAACGCCGTGAACCACGCCAACTGGCCAATGCCACGGGCACCGTCACTCGTGAAACAGAGGCAGAAGCCGCAAGAGGTCGCGAACCGCATCGTTCGAGGAATAGAGGCTGAGAGGTATGCGGCCATGGTCTAATTTCACGGATCTCGGTTCTTAAAATCCCTAGTTTACCGAGTCCGAGGGTGGGGATTCCCTCATGGGCATCCGCAGAAAGTGTGGTGTGCCATGTCTCCTTCATGACTCTATAAATATTCACCGAGGGGCACCAAAAAATAAGAGTGGAAGGATGTGTGAAAACCCATGGGAAGATGCTGGAGAAATCTCTCCCAGTGGTAATGTTCTGCGACCATCCATGGACCCCATATCGTCCGCGGATGCACTCTTACACATAGAGGAGAAACCAAACCGCGAACCACATGTGGCCATCTCCTTCTAGGATGACCACCCGCTCCACGGACCAGTTTGTTCATGAAATGGAGGCGGTAACCCCTACGCGGGCGCGAAGCAGGACGGGCGCCGGCCAGTCATCGCGGACAGCCTCTTTTGTGGCCATCTCATTCGCGGACAGCCTCCTCGGCGACTGTACTTTGCGGCTTAGTCTTTCTCGGCCTGCTCCCTCGTGGTCAGCTCCTCTGCGGAAACCCTTCACGAACAACCAAACCGCGAACAACCTTCGCGGACAACCAAACCGCGAACAACATGCGGCCAGTCCCTCGCGGCCAGCCCCTCACGGCTAGCCCCTCACAGCCAGCTCCTACGCGGCCCGCCACATGCGGAAAACACCAGATCCCCACGGCCAGCTCCTCGGGCCTGTCCCTTCTCTACCATCACTAACCCCCCTGAAAAATGGAGAGTCACACCGTGGACTTTTTGGGTCAGATCAACAGTATTTTACATTGCACCCTTATGCCGCCCCAACATCCATATTATACATTCCATGAGTTGAGCTACTCCTCATGACTCTCCTATAACCCCATTACCTAGCTCCTTTTGCTAGGATCATCCAGAAAGGGCCTCCATTGAGTAAGTCCCACACCAACCTTTTCTAGGTATCTCCTACCCAGTCATCCTGACCACATTACTTTAAACTGTATGGCCCTCGTCCAGACTACATGATGTTAAACTATATTGAAACAGTCCTCTCTACATGACTATAAACTGTAGCATTCCCTATCAATCAATAATTGGATGCCTCTTGCTCCATGCAAGAGATTCCTTATGTTCCAAGCATAAGATGCCTCATGCCATGATCACAGTGTCGTACCTTGAAGAGCATTGGAATCTATTCAAACATTCCATCACTCTGTCTCACGGTTTTCAGGTCATTCATTCAGATCTTTATCTACTTCCATGTCCGAAGGGACCCCCTAACGGCCTGGTCCCATGCCGCATCGGCTCACCTACCGTCCTAGGCCAACACCCCGTAAGACTTTTGACAACACTTTGAGTCAGTTCCTATGTTTCGAACACGGACAGAAGTCGACCCTCATTTGTATATCCCCATCTTAGGCTAACATGATATGGATACTATGTTTTGAACATGGTCAATAGTTATCCTCCATCACCATGCCACCCTCATTGCGTTCCAAATGTCAGGCATGTAATTCACACTTTTCATCTCCCTTTGTTTAGACTGATTCTAATTCCCTTAGAGGTATCCCACTTGTGCACTTGCGCATAGGTGTTTCCCCCCCCCCCCCATTATATTCCTCAAACCACCAATGGGTTGGGATGCCCTCATGGCCAGACATGAGGAAGGCACATGGGCGTCCATCTTGGAGTATGCCCCGATCTTATGGGCCTCGTCATAGTGTAAGCCCAAATCCATTACTCTGGGCCTCCTCAGAGTGTAAGCCCCAATCCATTACTATGGGAATCCATCTCGGAGTAAGCGCTGACTTTATGGTCCGTCCTCATGTATAAGACCCACTCCACTTCTCACGGAAGCACCTTTTGCGACGTGATCCTCTGGTCCCTGCTGCATCTTGTTTCTCACATCGAGCATGACTCACATGGGATTAGAGTAATCATTGACCATGAAATCCTCTTATGGGCCTCTACAGAGTGTAATCCCCATTCCATCACTCTGGTCTACCTCATAGCGTAATCCCCAAGCCTATGTGAACTTCGTGGACTTTGATCCCTGCCTCCTATGTAGGGTACGTAGTAAGCCTCCAAGAGGTTCAAGCCCGATCACCATCGGACCCCCAGGTCCACATTCACATCAGTTCTCCGACGATCCTATGTGAACTATGTGGACTTTGATCCCTGCCTCATATGTATGGTATGTAGGAAGCCCCCAAGAGGTTTAAGCCCGATCACCATCAGACCCCCAGGTCCACATTCACGTCAGTTCTTTAACACTTCTATGCGAACTATGTGGACTTTGATACCTTCCTCCTAGGCAGGGTATGTATGAAGCCTCCAAGAGGTTCAATCCCACCACCTAGTTGTTCCGACATCCTTCACGTCGGTTCGCCTTCGTCCCGCATGACAATAAACTGTACATGCGAGCTACGTGTACTTTTATCCATGCCTCCTAAGTAGGGTACGTAAGAAGCCTCCAAGAGGTTAAAGCCAGATCACCATCGGACCCACAGGTCCACATTCACGTTGGTTCTCCGAAGATCCTATGCGAACTACAAGGAATTTGATCCCTACCTCCTTGGAAGGGTACGTAGGAAGCCTCCAAGAGGTTCAATCCAACCAACTGGTTGTTCCAACAACCTTCACGTCAGTTCGCCTTCGTCCCGAATGACGATAAACTGTACATTCGAACTATGTGGAGTTTGATCCCTACCTCCTAAGTAGGGTATGCAGGAAGCCTCCAAGAGGATCAAGCCCAATCACCATCGGACCACTGGGTCCACATTCACGTCGGTTTTCCGATGCTCTTATGCGAACTACGAGGACTTTGATCCCTATCTCCTAGGTAGGGTACGTAAGAAGCCTCCAAGAGGATCAAGCCCACCACTCGGTTGTTTCGACAACCTTCACGTCGGTTCGCCTTCGTCCCGCATGACGATAAACTGTACATTCAAACTACGTGGAAATTGATCCCTTCCTCCTAAGTAGGGTACGTAGGAAGCCTCCCTGAGGTTCAATCCCAAAAACTGGTTGATCCGACTATCCTCATGTCGGCTCACCACGCTACTCCTTGTGTCGCCTCAGTGAGTCCAGACTCCTCAAGGTCATTAACCCAATGAGGGATGGTAAACCTTAGGTGTAAATGATTGTGAATCCCTGCGTTCAGCTGACCATTACCAACTAGGAAAAATCTGTGGATACTATTCTTGGGGATAAACCAAAGATTCACGAACATATGAATACATCTTAAATCTATAAGAGAGTCCCGGAATATGCAATAATTCCCCCCAAAACGGCGTGATGACCCCAAATTCCCATCCTCTCAACCAATGTGAGTTCTTAAGCATCGCTAGTCAGACCATCTGTCGAACACCTGCCTTTGGAAAGCAGGTCCACGTGTCATCGGATACAGAACTGTTGGGTGTTTCGAGACCGAACCGAAACAAAAATAGTGAACCCGATGTGAATCTTTAACCAAACATGACAGATTTAACCTAATATCACCATTGTTCCCCCTTATACTCTCAAGGAGGTCCAAGCAAGGTCATTAGTTACACATGGGATCATGAGATACTGCTTTGATGGGTTTGCTGCTTGTATTTGTTAAAATGTTTTACAGGTACCTTCAAAACTCCCTTCGATCCAATGGAATCACAAAGGAACTCACAAGTGCGCGCTTCCAACAACGCAAGGACCAGACATCCTCACCTACGGAGGACCCCGTCACCCACCCAGTGTCTTCAGTGCTGGGTCTCATATGCGCTGATCCGAGAGTACCATGTGAATGGTACTCACCCAACGGTGGAGGCGGCCATGCACACCGTCCAGTCTGCCAGAACTCGCCGGTTGCCTACCCAGCAGTGGCTGCAAAGGAAGATCCAGATGGCCCTTATTGCCGTCTCAAACCGTTTCGGGAGTTTGTCCCCGGAATGGGAAAATGCGTACCTCCCTTACCTTAGGGAGGTAGATGAGGTTGACGCTGAGGACTTCATCCCTGCCGAACAGGGGTTCCTCTCCAAGGCCCCCTCTGGAAGGAATCATCATGGTCATGCCACAACTCAATATCCTCGAGCCGAGGAGGATGTCTCCTCGAGGATTCAGGCCCATGCTCCCCGAGCTTCGGCCCCTCGGACCGCCTAACGAGGGCGGAAGACGTACAATCTAGGACCGGTCACCACCTTGGTCCCTGAGGAGGAGCTACACTACCCAGCCACTGAGACGTACCACAAACATGGACATACACATGTTCGCTCCTTCCGAGCCCGCCATCCTGACATGGCGGCATCGTACGAGCCGGCGTGCACCCCCTCCGAGCTCCATCAAGCTCGTCTCTCACATAGGATGGCACTAACCTGGAATGAACCTCTCCCTACCTAGGGTCGTGAAGGCCACCAGCTTGACATGGTGGAAACCCAGCGCTTATAGGACCAGCTCCTAGCAGATGCTTCTAACACCCGCCATCCTGGCATGGTGGCGATCAACAAAGCCTGCCACCCAGATGTGGCAGCAACTCATAGGCGGGCCCGTCTCCCAGCCAAAAAAGGTCGCCAACTCGATACGGTGGGAAACCAATATATGCAGGGCCAGCTCCCTACGGATGCATGTAAAGTCCACCACCCCAATGTGGCAACAAACGGAGAGATAAACCGGTGTATCAGAGAACAGGGGCAAATTCGTTCACCTGCCCCGACACATGAGAATTGTCAGTACCCACTGACCACCGGAGGACCGGAGCAGGATATTCCTACTGCGATACCGGAATGGGCCTTCATACCCATTCTAGCAAAAGATGCCTCTCTAAATATCCTGTAAATTATGGAGGAGTAGGTATCGATCCCAGATCATATCTTGTAGATTTTCTAGAATGTAATTACATCAGAAGAAACAACAAGGAATCGGGCCCGTGAGCCCATCTCCCCAATTGAGGTGACTCATCTAAGAGACGAGATAGCTGCCTCGGAGTAGATATGAATCCATGCTTCTGGCCGGGAGGGTCGCCGGCCATATTCTGCGATGTAAGGGCAACCAGATCAAGCAGCTTCCCTCGTTCCAACTAGGGGACACCTGTCCATCACGGTGGATACTCCAGAGCAGGCATATATCCCTGATAAATGTCAAGAAGTTCGTTGGAGTATCCCGACAACGTCACGAGACCCAATTAGACAGGGACCCAAAGGTGAAGTTCGTTGTCAACAACAGACAGTCCTAGCTTCCGGCAAGAGAGCGCCCCGAACGCACTGAAGGAAGCTGAAAAATAAAGAGCGGGTTCATGACTCCGCTCTGCTGGAATCTAGGGTTCCCAATGCCGTTAAGCACACATCGCAGGCACAAAACCCTGCCCAACCATTACCATATTATGGGAGTGGCAGTAGCAGTTACGAAGGTCCTCCCTGCAATGTTGCTACCAACAACTTTGAAGGTCCTCCCCAGAGAACCCGTGGGGGACTCCCTCGTGGGCATATAACGATCGATCACAAGATCTACTCTTTTGATTCGAGTCACAAAAACCCTCCACGTGGCCAAAAGATCGAGTAGCAAGAAGGTCCTCCACTTGCTACGGTCCACCCTGAAGGTCCTCCTCGGGGTATACGCTGCAAACACTCTCCATGCAGTGGGACCACATATTATGATAGTAGTCCTCTCTATTATAGTCACAACTGCCGAGTCCCTCCCCGCAGTGACGTCTCATCACAACAAGAAGGTCCTCCCCTTGTCGTAGCCTACCCTAAAGGTCCTCCCCAGGGGTTACGTTGCAACGACACTTTGCACAGCCGGGTATCGAATCACGGTGGCAGTCCTCTCCACCCTGATAACGGAGGTCCTCCCCGTAGAGACGTCAAGCAACGAGAAGGACCTCCCCTCGTTGTGGTACATTCTGGAGTCCCTCACCGGAGTGTATTCCACATATATTCTCCCTTTGGATGCTGTAATGGTAGTCCTCACCATTTCCATAGATGTGATGGTAGTCCTCGCCACCAAGACCGCCATTGCGAAGGTCCTCCCTGCATTGGCCCCAAGCAACAACAAGGTCCCCCCCTTGTCGCAGTGTGTCCTGAAGGTCCTCCCCAGGATGCAAATAGAACGTCAAGCCATGATGGTCATCCTCACCATAATGTCAGTTGTTGCGAAGGCCCTCCCCGTAATGACGCTAAGCAGCCAGAAGGTCCTCCCCTTACTGAGACACACCTTGGAGGGCCTCCCCAGGGCATGCACTGCAAAAGTCCTCTATGCAGTGAAACATCAAGCAGTACTGGTAGTCCTCACCAATACGACCTACATTGCGAAGGTCCTCCCCGCGATGGCATATCATATCAACAGGAAGGTCCTCCCCCAACCGAATCAAGTACCGAAAATCCCTCGTATGCCGAGGCACTCAGAAAGACGAGATCGAGTGTGTCAGATTCCCTGCAAGTCGCTAACAATGCCCTTATTCGATCAGCAGACGGTCCCGGGCCGCGTTCATCCTCTCAACCACCTCAGAATCTCCCACATAATGATTCATCACCTACCGGTCCCACTGCCTACGTCAACATTGACAGTGAGAATCACAGTTGGGATGACCGGGTAGAAGAATCACTAGAGGAGGAGTATGCCGACATGTTGCACATGAGAAAACGACTGGACAGAAATGATATACCAGTTATGTTTTAGCCCATGGACACCTCTCAGTTCGACAAACCTAGAGAGTTGTCGGATGAATGCGTGCACGTCATCTGCAACAATATATGGACGACCCTACACCAGCTGAAATCAAGAATCCTGCCCTATGAAGGGTATGTAGACCATGTCAGGAAGATAGGAGACCTCCTGCATCACATCGACCTGGAGGCCCTTTTTATGGCGCTGTGACAGCGCCCCGAGAGACGTAAAGGAAACATGGAGATAGCCTGCCTCCGCGCACTGCACCGACTGCGCCTTCTTATTAGTGACGCTCCAACGGGAGTCCATATCAGGGGATTGGGGGAACATGGAGATCTGCATTTCACTCCACTCCATGCCTAGAAGAACCCATTTGGCATGGTGTCTTGCAACGTCATCATGTCAAGACAGCAATCGAGTGATCCCCTTATTCAGGAAATCCAATACACCCGACAGAGTCAGGCCTTGAGTAAGTCCCAGAAGTGTCAGGCCCGGCGGGAACAAGCCATTCAAGAACTCCTGAATCATGCCATTGCGAGCATACAATAGGACTCTCGCCTAAGAGAGGTCAATCAGCGATCTTTTTCATGCCTCCCCAGAAGGGATTGATCCACAAGTGAATTTGGCACCAAATCTAGTTCACCCCTGAATGGGGGCACCTGATATCAGGCAGGTCGTGATAGCAGTAGCCACTGCCACAATCCAGGGTCAACCCCAGCCTACAGGGCTGGGGGAATTTTTAACAACAAATTCCCCCATAAGACCAATAAATACAGGAGGAGACTCAACGTCCAAGGAGCAGAACCAGCCTCAGCCCTCATGGCCAGGGGTATTATTACTCCCTCATCAACAACCTCCCCCACAAGAGTCAGTATTCTCTCATCTAGGGAGGACAGTCAGAAGAGGAGTTTCTTGTCCTATCCTGACATTTGAATCATCATCCCCTCTTAGAGAAAGACAACCGTAAGGTCGAATCAAAGAACTCTCCGCATCACCCTTCATCAATAAGTCCAAAGGCAATCCTAGGTCATGAAAGGGAAGGCCAGTAGAATACATGGAAGATCCTATACTTATTTGGAAGATGACATCCCCTCCACCCTGTGATATGTATTCATCAATTCTATAGAGGCTAACCTCGTGGAAGAAACCGGGGAAAATGCAAATCTGGATGGATCGAGAGACGATGGTTCTGGTCAGGCTGTGACTCACAATGAACCACCAGGTGTACACAGCCGGGATCAGAGGGCCGCCCTGAATATGGGAGTCCTTCCAACCAACCCTCCTCCACCTACCCAGCATGCTTCTAATAAGGATAAGAATAAGGGACTGGTTACCCATAACCTGCCACCTTCTCTCGACAAAAATGATCCACTCACACTCGAAGAGAGATTCGCTCGACAGGAAGAGGAGATGAATGAATTGAGGAGGCTTAACGCCGAGCTACTCTAGAGGAACCACCTTATTGAAAGTGCGTCCCAGGAAGATCCACATCATGCACTCCCAGGAAGTGCACCTCAAAGGCTAAGGCTTGCCCCAACAAACGAAGCACGGTCAGGGTTCCTACCCAATGAGGCGCCTGGTCCATCCAACTACCTAAATGTGGATGATGAAGACCAAGATTTCCCTCCACTTAGGTAGCAACCGGCGCAAGTATGCCCGAACCCTTCGAGAGTGCCCCGAACGGAATATGCACCCTTGGTGTCAGCCAATCCGTATCCTCAAGCAATGCCTCGGGCTACACCTTCCCAGGACCGGGCCCAACCGGATGTAAACAGGGTCTCACAAACACCATCGAGGCACTAACAGCTCTATTGAAAGTGATGGAAAGTCGACGTGCTCTGATACAGCTAGATTGGAAACCCTACCCAGATTGGGTGACCAACACCCCACCTCCAACCAATTTTGGGAGCCCTGTATTCCCTATCTTCAACGGGTCAGGCGATCCGGAACAACATTTGATGCACTACGCATCATATTGCGACCCTATGATGGGAACTACAGAAGAGAAAGAAGCAGTAAAACTTAGGTGCTTCGTACGGACCTTGAAAGGATCCGCCTTCATCTAGTACACGAGTCTTCCAGCCCAGTCAATAAAGAGCTGGGAGGACCTTCGGCAGTAGTTCTTGTTCCACTTCAGCTCGGCGTTGCCTAAAACCACAGTCAGCGATCTCATGAACTGCAAGCAGAGGGAGAATGAGAGGGTCTTAGATTTCATTTCTAGATGGAAAGTTCTGACCTATTCTCTGAACAGGCTAATGACTCAAGATTAGATGCTATCCATATGCATCGATAATCATAGAGATGATCTGCGAACACCACTCATACCAGTGGAGTGCACCACTGGCTTCCACCATCCCTCATCCATTGCCCAGAGAATTGAGGACTCCCTACAGCGGACTAATACAAAGTCCCTAATAGCCTCACTGGCTCCTGCGAAAAGAGCCCCTGGAGCTGAAGCGTCCACTGTCACACTCAAGCTGGACCCTATGCCCGCTCCACCACTCAGGCCTCCACCAAATCGTCATGGGCCCTTATATATCAGCGGAGACCTCCACCAAAACGGGACAATCAGAGAGGACCGAAGTGAAACCAGTCTGAGGAACAAAGAAAAAAATTATACTCGTTCCAAGACGATCAAGTCTGCGGCTACTTTATCACCGCCATGAATTTAATCCCGCTCCGCCTCCCAGATCCGAGGAAACCTGAAGAGGTCGTCTGCGAGGACTGGCCAGATCACTGCCCCAACCATAGAATGTTGGGGCACAGTATCCGAGAATGATTTTTCTTCAAAGACCACTTGCAGAGGATGGTAGACTCTGTACAGGTCGAGCTGAGACCACCACCCAGCACATGTGGCATGTATCTCTACCACTGACTATGACAAAGAGGAGGGATAGCAGAAAGTCACCAGAAAGTAGGGGAAGAAATTTGATGACTGGATGACTCAGAAGACTATCAACTGATCCCATGGAATACTATGAGCTTAGCAATGGGAGCCAATGTTTCCTCCAATAGCCCCTGATGATGCACGAACGACAGCATCGGCCTCACGGTCCCCCATGAGCTGGTCATCCGGGAGTAATTGAAGGAGGAATCAATCGCAAGAGGAGCAGTCCACAACGGGGCCAAAGTTAGTCCTGACCCTGGCGGATTACATTCCCTCAAATTTGGCGCCACGGGCATCGACCCACCAAACAACACCATTAGGGATGACTGACCAGGTTGACCTGTCAAAGGATTAAGAACCAATCTTTGGTTCCATTAACTTCATCCATCTTATGGAATCATTCCCTGATGAAGGGTATGGTTACGAACCCGAGTTACCAGTACGAGGAGCCAGGAGGAGGAACCACAGAGGTAGGGGATACCAGGGGAGGTGCAGCCGCAGCCGAAACCAACCCTACTGTTGGACCCTGTCCCAAACCATTAGTATTGAAGAAACCCATGGGAGAGCCCTTCAACTGACTCAGCAGGAGAAGGAATGCCCCTCCACCTCCATAAGTTTCCACTCTGGCCCTGTTGTTCTGCGATACCCACCAGAGGAGGGGAAAATGTCGGGCCACCTAGCACGCAAAAACAAACAGGCCAGGAAGAGTCCCCAGAACACGGGAACACCATTGACATCCGACTCTGCGGTTGGTCCCTCCTCGTTAAATGCTCCAGCCCCCAAAGCACCCAATAAAACTCTCCTGCCAACAGAGAAGCTTCGGCCGCTGGAGCAGAAATACGACATCCTTAAGAAGCTGGCATTGGTACCAGACAAGATTTCAATCTTTGATGCCATGAGTTTGTCAGCAGACCTCAGGGAGGTGCTTATAGAAGCTTTGATCAGCCCCCAGGAGATTCAAGATGAGGTAGCTGCCGCCGAGATTTTTCGGATAGAGACTGGATCGACTGAATGCAATGCAGTGATTTCCTTCACCAATCAGGATGAAGATTCCATCATGAAAGGACACATCAGACCACTATATGTGTCTGGAATGCTAAATGGTATTGAGATCCGGAAATTCATTATAGACAATGGCTCTGGAGTTAACCTCCTTCCCCTATGAACACTTTGCAAGTTGGGCTACAATGAGGATGATCTAATTCCCTCAGCCACATCTCTGTTGGGTTATGATAGTAATGAATAGAAGCCAATGGGACAAATTAAGCTAAGGACCCATTTTGGTGACCTGGTAGCCTACACGGAATTCCTAGCGGTCCGGCAGAGCACAACATTGAATGCCTTGTTGGCAAGGTCGTGGCTCCATAAGCACATGGTCATTCCTTCATCCTGCCACCAGTGTATCATGTACTACGTCAATGGATGAAGTGGAACATTTCACGCTGACAAGGCCCCTTTCGAACTCTCCGAGTCACATTACATTGATTTCGGGTTCTATGAGAAAAAGAAAAAAAAGACTTTGGTCGATGGTGTCGACTAGATCCCCGCTCAAATGGCCTGGAAATGGTTCCTGATGACCCCCTCAGGCATCTTGGTAGGGATTATGTCCTTCCCATCAACCATATTGAGACTAGGAGTTAAAGTCTGGACACACACTCGGATTTCCTCATGACTTCAGCTATAAATGCCGAGCACAACAATGCTGGAACGTCTGCCAACCCTCGATCTGGGGATGAATACTCGAGTAAAGACGCCCACGACACCTCGTCTCTGGACTCCCAAGAACTCACGACAAGAGCTTTCTCCTTGTTGGACCAAGAAGATGAGGATTTGGGAGAAGAAGAGGGGTAATATATCAGGGACGCACCTCCAATATTTGAGGAAGGTATCTCCACCACTGTGGATGAGCTCAGGGAAATAAACCTTGGTACCGAGGAAGACCTGAGGCCCAATCTCATTAGTGCAGCCATGTCTCCCAAGGAACACGAGGTAAATACCTCCTTCCTAAGGCAACACCAGGATGTATTTTCCTGGAATTACATGGAAATTCTAGGACTCGATCCCGAAGTAGCGACGCATCACCTGGGTCTTCCAGAAGACCACCAGGGCTATAAACAAGCTACCAGAAGGATGCACCCCTCACATGTTTCCAAAATAGAGGCTGAAGTCGATAAGCTCATTAAAGAAGGATTTATAAGGGAGGTCCAATACCCCATCTGGTTGTCCAATATCATCCCCGTCAAGAAAAATAACGGGAAAATCCATGTATGCATCGATTTTAGAGATCTCAATCAGCATTTCCTGAAAGATGACTTCCCAGTCCCAATCACCAAGCTGTTAATCGATGCAACAACCGGGTATGAGGCTATGTCCTTTTTGGACGGCTATTCTGGCTATAACAAAATCAGGATGGCTCGGGAAGACGAAGAAACCACTGCCTTCAGGTCCCCTCAAGGGGTATTTTGTTACTAGGTCATGCCCTTTGGTCTCAATAATGCTGGCGCCACATATCAGTGTGCCATGCATCGGATCTTAAAGCTGTTCCTGGGGAAATTCGTTGAATTCTACGTGGACGACCTAGTGGTCAAATCCAGATAGCGCTCGGATCACCTATCGGACCTTGATACCGTCTTCAACAAACTCTGACAGCATATCTTTAAGATGAACCCCTTGAAATGCGCCTTCGGAGTTACCTCAGGTAAATTTCGTGGCTTCGTCGTGCGCCATTGTGGCATCGAAGTCCACCCTTAGAAGACAAAGGCTATCCTTGGATTACCACCGCCCTGAAATCATATCGAATTGTGGGGATTCCAAGGACACCTAGCCTATATTATGTGGTTCATAGCTAACCTGGAAGGGAAATGTTTTCCCTTCACCAGGTTAATGAAGAAGGGGGTTACGTACCAATGGACGAATGACTGCCAAGAAGCATTTGAAAACATGAAGAAGTACCTCTTAATCCCACTGGTGATCATACCCCCAGTTGAAGGATGACCTCTCATCCTATACGTGATTGCCCTAGAACGGTCACTGGGGGCCTTCCTGGCACAAAAGAACGACGCTGGCAGTGTAAACAGTCTCTATTACCTCAGTCGAACCATGATTGATGCTGATACTCGATACTCAGATATCGAAAAGAGTTGTTTGGCCTTGGTATTTATAGTTAAAAAGTTGCAACATTATTTGTAGCATCATGAAGTCCAATTGGTCTCGCGGAGTAACCCGCTCAAGTACATCCTCAGTCACCCAATGTTAACCAGACGCATATCCCGATGGGCGGTCATCCTGCAACAGTTCGACATCCGGTTCGTGCCTCAGAAAGACATCAAGGTCCAGCCATTAGCAAACTTTCTGGTAGAGCACCCTTTGACAGGGACCACTGCACCAGATTCTATGCTACATGATGAATACATCTTCTCGGTTCAAGAGGAGCTCCCAGCATGGGAAATGTACTTCGACGGCGCATCCCGAAGCCCAACCGGGAAGATGATGGAGGATCCCAGATTCAAAAAAGTGTGTTTGGGGATAATACGCGTGCCCCCAGAGAAGACAGTCTTGCTATATTCCTTTATCCTATCAGAGGGATGTAAAAACCATGAAGCATAATATCAAGCTCTCATTGCAGGTCTAGAGCTCGCACTCCAGGCACAAGTATGGAACCTTAAGGTAAAAGGTGACTCGGAGCTGGTCATCAAGAAAGTCAGTGGTGACTATGCTATTAAAAAGGAGGAGCTGATCCCCCTGTTTGACCATGTCCGAGGGTTAATGGCTGAGTTCTCCACAGAACCAACATTAACCTATATTCCCCAATCTCAGAATGCTCAGGCTGATGCATTATCCAACGCGGCCACAACCCTAGCTGACCCAGACCGAGATGAAATGTTTATCAATATTGCTCACTGTCGAATGGTATTTCCAATTGTTAAGACCAAGATGGAAGAAATCCACTAAGTCAGTCCTGTCCCCAAGCCATATGCTCCTTCCACCGGCTGGATGACCCCCATTGAAAACTACCTTCAACGGGGAGAACTTCCATCAGACAGGGCTGAACGATAGAAAATACGGAGTAGGGCAATCAACTTTGACCTATATGGAGGCGTGGGTCAGAAAGAGGTACTCTAAAAACAAGGCCTCGATGGAGTGCTCCTCAGATGCAATTATGGAAAAGAAATGGCTGATGTAATGAATGAAGAACATGTCAGAGCGTGTGGAGCACATCAACCAGGGACCAAGCTTTCCCATCAGGTTCGAAAGCTTGGGTACTACTGGCCTACAATGGCACGAGACTACGAGCGTTTTACCGCAAAATTCCACTCAGGCCATATTCATGCCATCTTCATACAATAACCCCCTGAGTTACTTCATCAAGCCAAGTACTCATGGTCGTTTTCCGTCTGGGGGATGGATGTCGTGGGACCATATCCTCCCGCCACGACCAAACAGTTGAAGTATATCCTCATAGAAACCGATTTATTTTCCAAATGGGTAGAATCCATACCCCTCAAAGTAGTCGGGGCAAGAAATATTGTTAGCTTTTTGAAGACCAACATCATCACCATATTTGGTGTCCCCAATACCATACTGATGGACAACAACACCAACTTCTGCTCTGGCGAAGTGGAGACTATACCATGAATATGGTATCAAGGCTAACCACTCATCCCGCTACCATGCAGTTGCCAACAGACAGATAGAGGATTTCAACATGACCATGTCCGATATTCTCCAGAAAATGGTGGAAAAATACAAGAAGTCATTGCCGGATAATCTTCTCCATGTGTTGTGGGATTATTGAACCACAATCTGCACCGCTACTCAGGCTACCCTATACTCATTGGTGGATGGAACAGAGGCGGTCCTGCCCATTGAACTCCAAATTCTCTCACTCCATGTTGCCCTCTGTGATCAATTATCTGATGATGAGTAGTCATAAAAGAGGCTAGGTATATTGAAATAGCTAGACGAGAAGCGGTTTCACACCTTGCACCATCTGGAAGTATACCAGAACCGGATCGCACGAGCCTTCAACAAAAAGGTTCTTCTTTGGTCTTTAATGGAGGGATAATTAGTGTTGGTCCTCCGGACCCCAATGATACCCGGCAAGAAACCTCCAAAGCTAGAGCCCATATGGGAGGGACTGTATGTTGTACACAAGGTCGACTTCAACAGAGCATATACCCTCATCTCCATGGAAGGGAAATTCACCACAGCTCCTACAAATGCGAGATTCCTGAAGAAGTATTTTGCATGATAACTAAAGGTATATGCCTCGTCCGAGCAGCATGACATTAAACTACCAAGTACCCAATGTTCCAAACTTTATGACCATAAACTAAGAGTATTATCGTCTGAGATACATGACATTAATCTTCCAAGAACCCAAAGGTCCAAACTCTATGACCTTAAACTAAAAGTATTATCGTCCAAGCTGCATGACATTAAACTACCAAGAACCCAACAATCCAAACTCTATGACCTTAAACTAAGAGTATTATCGTCCAAGATGCATGAAATTCAACTGCTAAGAACCTAATGGTCCAAACTCTATAACTTTAAACTAAGAGTATTACATCCTCCCCGCATGACGTTAAACTGCATGGAGTATAATAATACCCCTCGTCCTAACCACATGATGTTAATCTATATGGATTTCGTCCCTACCGCACGACGTTTAACTGCACGGATAATAAAAGTTAAAAATGCCTTCTTCCCCTGTTTACAGACCACACCTGCACGGGGCATATTCCCCATCCTCACCGCACGACGTTAAACTGCACGGATTTCAGATAACTACATACGGCTTTATTCCTGTCCTCGCAGGATACGTAGTGACGCCATGATCCCCTATCATGGACCAGCCACTCCCAAATAAAAGTTAAAAATTCCTTCTTCCCCCCATGTACGGACCAAACCTGCACGGG
>OY728165.1:856982282-857134953 GCA_963277665.1 Viscum album
TTGTTTTTACTTAAACGAGTATCCATTTTAAACTAAGGAAAGACACTTTGAGTGGTACCGGCCACACCGTTCCTCAGATTGAGGCGGGTGAGGGGGATTTCCATGGGGGGGTGTCTGGGGTCCATGGAGGAGGGTGGTGGGCTGTTCAGAGTCTAGGAAGGAGGGTGGGTAATGTATCTAAAACTCTATCTAGGTATTATACATCGAATTCTGATAGTACTACGAACCGCCGCAGGGTGTCATCCTGGAGCAGGGCCAAATCACGGCATTACCGCGACGTGACCGGGGCGTGACCACAGCGTGACCGCAGCATGACCACGTCGTGTTGGCCCGATCCATCGACATCCGCGGGGCAACATCTTTCGTCTAGGATTCCAAATAAATCTTATGTAGTTGTCCTTCACATTATAGAAATTGATATTATATTATAAATAACAGACTCTTCATTCAGGATTATGGTATGATAAAGATAAATATTTTATATTGTTTTTTTAAAAGTGGTACTAGGTAGTTGAAACTACTAATTGAGAGTCAAATTATAACACCCTAAACTATCCCTGTGAGTTTTCGCAGACAGCGCACCTCCGTTGGAGGGGTTTTATTATAAAAACATGCCTTTATTTATCAAATGAAACAATTATATTAAAGAAACATTATTCAAGATTTGCAAAAAATATAATTAAGTAGAATTAAGAATGAAACTAAATTCAATTTAAATAATTATTAAATTAAATAGGCTTCCATATTTGGTCAAAAATAATGAGTTACAATGAATTCAAAAATATCCATACCAGAGTGAAAAACCAGGTTAAAAAATAAAGAGTTATATAGAATTCAAAAATGTAATGGATCAATCTGCCCCTGATCATCATCACCATCACCACTATCCTCATCATCCTCATCCTCGCTGCCATCTATGTCCTCGTCGTCGTCCTTTTCATCGTCCTCATCCTCACCCTCGGCCCCATCCTCGCCATCGGCCCTATCCTCTCCCTCAACACCATCTTCTCCCTTGTCCTCATCCTCATCCACACCCTCATCCTCTTTAGCATCCTCGTCATCACCGGGAACGTCATCATCTCAACCTCCACTAGAAATTCCTCTTGGTGCATTAGATAATGCACCCATTGATGACATATATGTCTGACAAGCCATGCTGGCCTCTGGTGGAAGTGATGAAGATAAATCTTTGATCCATTTCATAAATTCTTTCTCCCCCGTTTGAACATGTTCTTCCAACTCTATGACCCTTTTATCAGAATGTCTTGCAAGCTCCTTGACCTGTTCTAACTCAATGGTACTAGAATTGACACCTATAGAGGACCAATACCTCATTGAGACAATATTCTTACCAGGTCGGCACCGTACTCGACCAGAGTTCTCATCTCCCAAAACCTGATATAAAAGATCATGTGACCCAAAATTGTCAGGCTCTTGGGCATAAAGGGCCTCTAAAGTAGCCTATTAAAAATATTAATAGATTATTAAATTTAAAAATAGATATTAAACTTTAAAATAAACAAATTAAAACTTACAATATTTTCTTCTGTTGGTTCATTAACCGCAGTTCCATCTTTTTTCCTTCAACTCAAGCAAAAAAAATTTGCTCGAGGGATGCATCCTTAAATATTCAATTTCTGCTTCTGTAATGACATTGAATCAAAATAAAGTGCAAGTATAATCATATTTTCAATAGTCAATAAATTGCATAATTTAAGTTGGAAACAATAAAAAGGGAAGGTCCAAAAGAAAAATTATAAACAACTATATGGTACCAACTACCTCTCATGATCAGACATAGTTGTGCGCCCCAAAGTGTGGAGGTATTGCATTGAATCAATGTTTTTTTATGTTTTTTTATAAGATTTTTAAGTAATGTTTTATAATAAATTAGTTAATAATAATGAAAAATATGAAAACAGTCATTTAAATACCTCAAATGGGATTAATACCTTAAATTTGGAAGTCTCCCAATGAGTAATCATTTGGTGATATTGCTCTATCGGGAAGTCATCCATGATAGGTAATGTCTCCAACTCTGTGCCCACTCAATCACACCATCCAACATACAGCTCATGCTTATAAGATCTAAAAATCTCTTCTAGATCCTTTAAACATGATGGTCGTGCACCTTCGCCATCAGGGAAGTTAAATCGAAGATGACACCCAATAGATTAATTCAAATAAAAAAAATACTACGTTAAATCTAATAGATTTTTACCCATTTTTGTGCCCATGTATTATCCTTGAATTCATGTGGAAAATGTATCCATGATAGAGGGCTGACCGGAATGATGTCGGAGTATTTGGATAGAGTCACCAAAAAACCCTAACATTCCTACCCAGTTTTATCAATCATATGTCCATCGTCACTGTATTCAACCATCAACTGTGTCTGGAGGTTCTATACTGCACGCAAGAGAGTGTTCCCCTCCCTCGCCTCCTATCAATAGATGAATCTGTTATTAATGAAAAAAATAATAGTACAAGTTATAATAAAAATAAATTTTGGTATAAAAAATTGTTAGAGTTATATAAATATACATGTGGTAGTCAGATCAATGGGTGTCACTGGATGTGCATAAGCTGAAGGAATATCCAGTACAGGTGGAGTGTCCATCAGTGTACGCTCCTCAGCCACATACTGTGTCATAGTATGAGTCGAAGAAGGTGGAATATAATAGCTTTGAGATAATGAACCAGAAGAGAAAGATGATGGCACAGATGTCTGGCCAACTAGTAGTGTAAACATCGGGGGGCCTAAATATCCCGTGTGTTCCTAAAGACCCACCAGGATAAAAATGGGGCATATAAGATACATCTGTAGTAGGGGAATAGTCTAATCGTGTACGACCAGTGGATCGTCTAACTCTCACACCGTGAGCCGTCATACCACCGGCCATAGTACTAGGACCACCAGATGACTGTCTAACTCAGGCACCACCCCCTCCTACCACCAACCTCTATACTAGGAGCAATATCAGGCTCCTCATCAGATATCTCTTGTCTAGGGGTGGATCCTGAAAAAAATTTAAACACAAATTTAAACACATGATATTATAATTTATTGAAGTATATATATTTGAAATAAAATACTCACAACAGGGATGAGTGGAAGAATTCCCATCTCTATCATGCGATGATTATTTTCTGTCATCTTTTTTCATCGCATCTCATCAATGGGTGTCATTTCATGCAATGAAAAAAAATATGGAAGTAATTAGAAACAGATAACTAATGTGTTACCCAAAAAACAAAATATAGGAAAAACCATTCTGATAAAAAACTCATAAAGAAACAGAATATTTATTAGGGATAGGCCATGTATATTTACATGGCTATCAAAGTCATGTACTGTGTACATTCCCATGTACATTCCCAGGACAATAGATTATTGTAGACACCATGTCAACCGTTATACACACCATGTGAACCCTTATACCATATCGTTATTATTACAACCATTAATAACAACTTATTAAACAACATCACTTGTCAAAGATAATCAAATTGAACATAAATCAATAATAATATTGGATATATCAAGTAAAATTGTGTCATACTATATTACATCCTAAATGACCACCCACAACCATGATTAATGACCACAAAGATCCCCTTTCGGCCAAATAAAAATTGAAAACATCATCACTTGTCAAAGATAATCAACTTGAACATAAATTAATAATAAAATTGGATATATCAAGTAAAATGAAGTCAAACTATATTACATCCTAAATGACCACCCAAAACCATGATTAATGACCACAAAGATCCCCTTTCGGAAAAATCAAAAGTGAAAACAAAAGAAATTTTTTTTAGAACAACAAAATCAAGGAATCACTTATAGATTTGATGCATAGAAGAAAAATATTCCTTGATTGAATATAGATCGATATATGGAATAAGTTTGGCATGATGAAGATTGGATTTAGGGAACGCCGAGCGGAATTGCAATCTGCAATTGAGTAGAGGGGGAATGGATGCCTGACTGTTTGTAGAGTAATTTTTGTGCCAACGGTTTTTAAAAACCATTCGGAATGTATGACTTTACCAACAATTTAAATAAAACATTGGTAAAAAAGTGATATCGAAGGCCTTTACCAACGGTTTTGCAAAAAAGTTGGTAAATGTTTTTATAAAATCATTAATACCAATAATTTACATAATCCATTGGTATACATAGACATTATCTACGGTTTACACAAACTATTGGCATGTATGTGTTCGTAAAAGTGCCATTTCTAGTAGTGAAACCCCAAAACCGCTAAAAAATCTAAAAATAATTTTAATCCCTAAAAACTATTAATAACTCTAAAAACCAATAACACACTAAAATCTCAAAAAACTCTTAAACCCCAAAAAAACCACAAAACCCCTAAACTCTTAAAAACCAAAAAAACCCATAAAAATGCCAAAACACAATTAAAATCCAAAAACACCCCACAAAATAACTAAAAAATATATAAAAACCTAAAAACTCTAAAATTCATAAGATAACCATAAAAGACTAAAAAATATAAACTTAACAAACTATAAAACCCATAAAAACCCTAAAACCCATTAAAATAATAAAAATCCTAATATCAAATTAAAACATAAAAACCCCATATAAACCCTAAAACCCCACTAAAAACATTAAACACCCTTTAAACATCTAAAATCATCAGAAAACACTAAAAACCCATAAATCCCCTAAAGACTAAAAAATCATATAAATATAAAAAAACCCATAAAAAACCTAAAATCCAAAAAATGTGTTGAGTCAATAAAGTTTTCCTTATGACTTTTCCATTCCTTCTTGTTTTGAAAATCACAAACACCTTATACTTAAGCAAAAATATATTTTAGTTCTATAAGGAAAATTTCCTACCTTAAAGAAATTTTCCCTAACCTAGATTTTTCTTATACATAGAAATATTTTTTTCTTAAGTATGTAATTCGGTTTCATACCCAAAACCTCAGAATCATATAATGCTTAGGTATGAAGCATTCTGTTTTAAGATCCGAATTCTGGACACGAACTCTAATAAAGTTCCACTCCAAATTCTGGATACAAACTCTAATAAAGTTCAACTCCGATTTCGGGATACGAATTCTGATAAAGTTCCACTCTGAATTCTAGATATGAACTCTCATAAAGTTTTACTCTGAATTCTGGATATGAACTCTAACAAAGTTCAACTCTGAATTCCAGACTATGAACTTTTTCTAAGTTCAACTCTGAACTTCTATGAGTTCGACTCCGAACTTTTATTAGTTCGACTCCGAACTTTTACTAGTTCGACTCTGATCTTTTACTAGTTCGACTCTGAACTTTGCAAGTTCAGATTCTGAATTCGAGTGAAACCAAAATCCGAATTTCCATAGAAATTCAGACTCCAGATTCCCATAGAATTCAGGTTCCAAATTACTAAAACAGAATTTGAACATCATTTATTATAGACTTCAAATTCCATTTTTGGTTAGACTCTGAACTTTTATTTACTTACTCTCCGAAATTTAGTTTTTCTTATACTAACACTTATTTCATTATAAAATGAGGTCGTCCATTCTGTTTCTAACTAACTATTGGTTTAGTGACACGTGTAATGGTCCCTCCTAATTATAAGGAAAATAGGACTGTTGAAGGAGGGATTCGACCATTCCAATCAAGCCTATAAATAGGAGATCATTTGAATGATCTCAACAAAAAGTTGATCACTCTAGAGACCACACACTGCTATGGTGATTTATAGAGAGAGAATCTTTTCATGCTTTGTGCGTACTGAACCACTCGTTCAGATTACATCGTGCGACTCCGAATGTTGGTGATTAAAATCAAGGGCTTCTGGGGATAGAAAGACAGAGGTGCCGACTACCTAGAAGTTCGAGGGTTTCCTTGCCGAGGGGGACAGAGGTTCCAACTACCTTGAAGTTGAGGGCTTGTGTGGATAGCAAGACAGAGACACTGATCTTTGAGGAGTGACCTAAAGCTCTTGGATGCTGGGAATTCCTTATGCAGGGAGGTTGCAAATGGTGGGAATTCAAACTCATCTGATAGCAGGGAGGCCATCCCAACCTTCAACCGCTTTGAAGGGCTGGATCTTGAGGAGGAGGTTCAAGGATCTCCACTTTTTGATGCTGGGAGTGAGAAGTCCGAGGCTCAGGAGAGAAGGGTGAAGGTTGTTGTTGCTGAGAGGGGTGGAGGGGGTATGGCCCAGCAGGCTAGAGTTGAGCCGCTGCTGGACAACACTAGGCACCCAGGTGGTGTTGATGAGCAGGAGATAAGTGAGTTAAAGTCTCTTGGACACAATTGTGATGTTTTTGATATGGATAAGGGAAAGGTAAGGAATATTCATGGAGAGGAGGGGAAAGGGGCTATGATTGCTGATAATGGGAGTGTAAGACTTGTTGTACAGATTCTAAGAGAGAAGCAGAATGATGTTTTAAACGCTGAGTCAATTCTAGACTTTATTGACCCCTTGAATGATGTTGACAAGCATGGGAAAAGGTAAAAGCATGGGTTGGAGCCTCCATTCGATGAGGGGCATTTGCATCTGGCCTTGGCCGGTGTGGTGTCCCCTCTTGGTATGGCTTCTGATCCTGTTCTTACTAATTGTTCCCTGAATCAGGTGGACACCGTCATCCCCGATCAAGATCAGGAGGATAATAGTAGGATAGATCACAACACGGCTATGGTTCGGGAAAGGTTCCCGCTTGAGGATGAAGCCGAGAGGCTCGGGGAGAGGTTTGCTGAGGCTCATCACTGGATAAACGCTACCATGAAAAGATCAAAGGAGAAAAGAACCGGAGGAGGTGATAAAACTCCCGGGAAAAAATGTAAGAAAGGGAAGGAACCATCGGCTGTCAGTGATGGAGTCACTTGTGCGAAGGCGGGTGTTGCAGCTGGTTCCACCTCCGCCCCTCCGAGACGAAGGCGGAGGAGGGACTACTCCGCTCTCCCACGTCCCATGGCAACTAGAGCCTCTTCACGAGCTGTCATACTCAATCTAAAGGTGAATAAGCGAGAGTGGCTTTCAATGTCTGCAGAGAAAGCAAAGGCTAGGAGGGAGCCGATATCCAGGCTTGGCATGCAAGAGGATTTTGAATTTGGATGGGACTCAACAGAGGTGGGTGCTGAGTCAGATTTCAGTTTTGATGATGTGGAAGACGGCTTTGGTGTGGAAATGGGGATTGGAGGTGCGGAGTTGGAGGATTTTGGGGGAGATGTTGACTGATTCTCCCCTTTTGTTCTCTCCCTTCTGGTCTCTTGACTTGTTGTTCTTGCTTTTTTCTTTTCTTCCTCTCTTTCTGTGGCCTTCGGGCTAAGGTCGTAAGGGGTTTTGGGTGTCGATCGATGGATCCCTCCGCTCCCTTGTCTGCAGTGTCTGTGTATTTTCTTTCAATAAAATTTGGGGGGTCCCAGGAATAGCCTGGACCAGAGCCTTCCTTACCCTAAAAAATCTAAAAACGCTAAAAACAAAATAAACACTAAACCCCCTAAAAATCATAAAAACCACTAAAACCCTTAAAACCCAAAAAACACAAAATACCCATAAAAAATTATAAACCGACTAAAAACACTAAAAAATATCTAAACCCCTTAATTAGTTAAAAAAATATAAAAAACTTAAAAACCCTAAAATATTGGAAAACAACTAAAAACCCCCCAAAAACCCAAAATACCATGAAAACCCTAAAACCCCTCAAAATCCCAAAAAACCCCTTACACTATATATAAATTCTAAAAAAAATACCTAATAATACCTAGAAGTGTAAAAAATCCTAAAAATAATGAAAATCCTCGAAGAAAAACATAAAAAACAAAAAACACTTAAAATACCCAAAAAACCATAAAATACTAAAACCCTAAAACCCATAATAGTTCTTAAAAAAACCAGGAAAATTTTACAAATACCAAAAAATATTTAGAAACATGATAACCCCTAAAATTTTAGAAAAATGCTAAAAACCCTGAAAAGACACAAAAGACACAAAAAACCCTAAAAACATAAAAACCCCTAAAAACCAGAAAAAACCATAAACCCCTAAAACCCACCAAAAGAACTAAACATACTTTAAACTACTAAAAATTATAAAAACTCTAAAAAACCTTAAACCCCTAAAAACTCAAAAAACCCCAAAAAACACAGAAATAACCATAAAACCCCAAATATACCTAAACCCCTCAAAACCTCTAACACAAATACAACCATAAAAATCATAAAAGGCCCTATAAATACCTAATCACATAAAAAACCTTAAAAACTCTAAATACCCTAAGAATAATATTAAAAACTAAATGACTTAAAACCCCTAAAACTCCAAAAAATTCTAAAAACCCTAAAAACCCAAAGACTCTTAGAAACCATAAATCCATAAAAACCTTATAAACATTAATACCAAATAAAACCCCTCAAACTACACTAAAAAAATCTGAAAACCCCTTAAACCTATAAAAATGATAAGAAACACTAAAAACATTGAAAACCAAAAAAACTAAAAATAAATCACTAAAACCCCCAAAAAACAATAAAAAACTGAAAATCCCAAAAAAAACCCTAAAATCTCTAATAACCAAAAAAATCCTTAAAATCCTAAAATTCAATTAAATCATAAAAAACACTGGAAACCTAGAAAACCCTAATATAACCATAAAAATATAAAAACACTTCAATTCCATTAAAATCTAAAATCTTTAATAACCTTATATCCCAAAAAAACACTCAAAATTCCTAAAAATACTAAAAAATAATTAAATTCCTCCAAAACACATAAAAATACCTAAAAACACCTAAAAATATAAACAACCAAAAAAACAATAAAAACACCTAATGAAACATGAAAAGGTATAAAACACATAAAAACCCTAAATACATAAAAATTGTAAAAACCCTAAAAGATGCTAAAAATTATAGAAATCCATAAAAACTCTACAAACATATAAAACCATTATAAAACCATAAACCCATAAAACAACCAAAACAACACTAAAAACTATAAATTCCTTTTATACCTTTAAAACTATTATGACCATCCATGGATACTCTCTTGTTTTCCATAATAGGGATGACACTGCTTTGGAAACTTTTTGGGTGATGAAGCATGATGATGTCCATATTCTTTCATATGAAGAAAGTTCTCAAATCATATCCTTCTCAATCTACCTTCAGGCAATAATCTTAACACTATAATTTGTGTGCAGATCCTGCTTGTACGTTAGGATATGGGACCTCTGGAGGATGTTGGCTCCAAAAAATGAGACAATTTTCCCAAAATGGATGGTTATTCATGATTTCAATAGTGTCCGAAGACCAGATGAGAAGATTGGTTCCAAATTCTCTCACACTACTGTCGAGGATCAATCTTCCTACTTGAACGAATGTGATCTCACTAAGGTACATCTTGCGGTAGCTTTTTTCACATGGGGAAGTTTCACTCTTCCCATATTCAAATTGGATCACAATCCCCATGTTGGTGATTTAGGGGAGGGTATTACAAGTTCAACCCCTAAGTACATTATATTTAACAATTCTTGCCTCATAATTATTGGAAATTTTTAAAGTATACAGTTCACCTGATCTTGTATTTTAAGCATCTACATCGTTATTTCGATCCTAAAATTGGTATCAGATGGTTTAGTTCAATATGAAGTAATCTCACGATTAGATTTAGAAGGAAATGTTCGGATTCATATTTTTCAGATTCATATTTTTCAGATTCATATTTTTCGGAATCATAGTTCAGATACACATTTTTTCTTAGAGATACAATTTTCCCCCCTTTCATAGAATATTATGTCTTGTTTACAAACATATACTTCTAATAAGTTTGTGTGCGAAAGTTTTTCTTAGAGATGGAAGGTATAAATGTTGGTTCTATCGACAACCTTAATCCTACAAGACCAACAATTTTTTATGGTAATGATTATCAAAATTGGAGAGATCGAATGAAGACTTTCATTATCAATACTGGGCTAGAAAATTTTGTTATACTTACTGGAAGATATAAAATTCGTGATAAGGAAGTAAGTGCTTTCAGAAATCAAGAGAAGCATGATTATCAATTAAACTATAAGGTACACAATACTCTACCTTATTCAATGACTAGGAATATATATAGCCAAATTTTTTCATGTGAAACAACTAATTGTATATGGAAGAAACTTGAAGTTACTCATTTTGGTACATCCAAAGTGATAGAGACAAGAAGAACTATGTTAAGAGAAGAATATCATGGTTTCAATTTTCCTTATGGTGAATCTATTTGTAAAGTTCAACCGAGATTTATGAAAATTGTGAATAGTCTACAATCTATGGGAGAGAAAGGTATGGATGATGAATATCTTGTGGATAAAATTATAGATATTATTCCTAATGAGTGGGAATCAAATAGAACAGCTATTGATGAAAACATGAAGGTCACTCAAATTTCCTTAGATGATCTGTTTGGAACTCTTCTCTAATATGAAACAAGAATGAAGAGAGATGCTGACAACATCAAAAAGAAGAATGGGAATGGTACTGTTGCATTTACAACCACATAAAATCATATGAAAGCTAAGACTCCTGAGAGAGTAACTAGATCCAAGTCTAAGAAGGGGTTTATTCAATCAGAATCTAGTAATAGTGAAGTCTCATAGACTGATTTAGCAAATATTTCTCAAAGGATGAACAAGATAGCTGGTCAGAGAAATTTCACATGCAAGTATAAGAAAAAGGAAAGCAAAGATAAGAAAGATGGAGAAGTTACTTGTTATGAATGCAAGAGAGCTATACATATTAGACCAGATTGTCCTTTGCTCAAAAAGAAAGAAAGGAAAGAGAGGCATTATTAAAGGAATTGGAATAAGTATTATAATTCCAATGCTAAGAAAGTTCTGAAATCTAATGACACTTAGAGTTCCAGTAGTGGTGAATCATCAGATTAATCTTCAGATTCAGAATCTTCTGGATAGAAGAATCTTGGTCTTATAGCCAAAATACCAATTAACAACCATTGCTTCATGGCTAAGGTACACAATGCTGAATCATTGACCAATGTTTCTTTAAATTCTAATTATAGGAAATATTATAATTCTTCAGATGAAGAATCCTCTTTTGATTAAGAAAATACATTACCTACCTATGAAGAATTTTATAGGTTTGCTGAACTTCTTGAGATTGAGAATTCTAAACTCAATAAAAAACATGATAAGGCCAACTCTAGAAATACTATTCTTATATATGAAATATCATATCTCTCTAAAGATCTTGATAGGGAAAATTCTTATTTCCTAAGTGTTTCAAAAAATCTTAAGGAAGTAAATTCTGAGAAGAATAAACTTTCAAAAGATCAAGAAAAAGTAATTTCTATGAAAAGCGCTTTCAAGAATACCTCTAGTTCCGAATCTAATGATTTTGAAGAAAAAACTTGTTTACAAAACTAAAGTCCAAAATTTTTTCCTTATAGATGTGTTTGTCGAACATTACTCATGGTAAAGAAAATTTTGATAAGATGTACTCACAAATACGACCTTTAAGAAACAAGTCTGGATTTGGTTATACCCATGCAAAACAAACTTTTAGTAATAATTATTTTATTCCTCAAAGTGCCCCATTTTGTTTTAATTGTCAATGTGGTGGTCACTGGGTAAATAATTGTTCTTTAAAAAATCCAATATTTAGGATTTCACAAGGCTTATTTCTCTAAAAAGATGTGGGAACCCAAAATATTGTTATTTAAAAATCTCAGATCCAAACAAATTTGGATTCCGAAAGTCTAATTTTTCTCTCATTTTCAGGAAAATAGGGAGAATGCCAACAACAATACTTGGTACATGGATAGTGGATGATCTCGGCATATGACTGGTAACAAAAACTATTTCAAAAAGATTATCAAGACGAAAGAAGGAAAAGTAACTTTTGGAGATAATGCTTAGGAAGAAATTGTTGGTATAGGTAATATTGTTCTTCTTGGTAAAACTTTGATTTAAAACATTTTATTTGTTAAGGGTATTAAGAACAACATCATTAGCATAAGTCAGTTATGTGATGAAGGATACCTTGTGAATTTTAGGAATGATAAGTGCTTAGTACACAATTCCATGAAAAAATTTGTTCTTTCTGATAATAGGAAAGAGAATGTTTACACTCTGAACTTATAAGACCTTAAGAGCAAAGATTTACCTTGACTTAGTGCAATGGAAGATCATTCTTGGTTAGGGAATAGAATACTAGTTCACTGTAACCTTAGGAACTTATGTAAACTCTCTAAGAAGAAACTATTTAAGGATCTACCAAAGCTTAGATTCGATTCTTCTAAAGTTCTTGATCCTTTTCAATATGGAAAACAACATAAATCATGTTTTAAATCAATCGGTGAAGTCTCAACATCTGATGCATTACAGTTAGTGCACATGGATCTTTTTGGTCTAACACAAACATGAAGAATTGGAGGAAAATACTATGTGTTTGTTTTAGTTGATGACTACACTAGATTTACATGGGTCTATTTTCTAGCAATGAAAACTGAAGATTTTTCTTATTTCAAACGTTTTAGATCCCAAGTTAAAAATGAGAAAAACCTTCCACTAAAAACTATTCATAGTGATCATGGAGTAGAATTTCAAAATTCTTTTTTTGAAACTATTTGTAGTAGAAAAGGCATTACTCAAAACATTTCAGCACCTAGAACTCCTCAACAAAATGGTGTAGTCCAAAGAAGAAACAGAATTCTTCAAGAGATAACTAGAACCATGTTGAGTGAATATTTTATAGCTAGACATTTTTGGGCTGAATCTGTAAGTACTGCTTGTTATACTATAAATCGAGTTTTGATTAGACCTTTTCTTAATAAAATTCTTCATGGGTTATTTAATGGTAGAAAACCAAGACTTTCCTTCTTTAATGTTTTTGGTTGCAAGGTATTCATCCTGAATACTAAAGATAATCTAAACAAATTCGCACCAAAATTTGAAGAATGAATTTTCTTAGGCTACTCCACAACTTCTAAGGCTTATAATGTTTTCAACAAAAACCCTTGAACTGTTGAGGAAAAAATACATGTAAAATTTGATGAATATGATCCTGTTGTTTTTAAACCATCCAAACCTACATCCTCATATGTGTTTTCAAAAACCAATTATCAACCTTTGTTAGACGATCCTTCTGATAAGGAAAATTTTCAAAAAGATACTTCTCAAACATTTACCCCAGAAGATTTTCTACCCTATGTGGATGAACATGTTTTACAAAACCCAAACCAGGTGTTTCTTAAGAATCATCCCATTTATAGCATCATTGGTGATCTAAATCAACCTATGAGGACAAGAAGTTTCTTAAGGAATGAAGTGGAACATCTAGCATTCCTTTCCCAATTGGAACCAAAAAGCACTGATGAAGCTTTAGGTGATAATGATTGGATTAAATCCATGCAAGATGAACTAAATGAATTCGAAAGGAATAAAGTCTAGACCTTGGTTGAAATAACTAATGAAACTTATGTTATTGGAGTAAAGTTGGTTTTTAGAAATAAGTGTGACTAAAATGAATTAATTGTATGAAATAAAGCTAGACTAGTTGATAAAGGCTATAATCATCAAGAGGGAATAGACTATGAAGAAACCTATGATCTAATATCTAGACTTGAATCTATTTGTATCTTACTTGCCTTTGTAGCATTCTTCAATTTTAAACTTTTTAAAATGGATGTGAAATGTTCTTTTCTTAACGGTTATGTTCAAGAGGATGTTTTTTTTTGGACAACCTCCTGGCTTTGAAGATACAAAATACCCTGATCATGTTTTTAGACTTACCAAAGCTTTTTATGGCCTTAAACAAGCCCCACAAGGCTGGTATGATAGACTTACAAGAGTTTGGCTTCAAAATAACTATATTAAGGGAAATGTAGATCCAAACCTATTTATAAATAAAGATAAGAAAAAAAAAATTTATTGTTCAAATTTATGTTGATGACATCATATTTGGATCAACTCAGCAATCTTTAACTGATTCCTTGGCAAGTCTAATGAAATATGAGTTTGAAATTTGTATGATGAGTGAGTTATCAGTTTCCCTTGGTTTTCAAATTTCTCAAAAAACCAGAAATAACCTATATATCCCAACATAAGTATATTAACAATCTTCTTAAAAAGTATGGATATGACAACACTAAGAGTATAAGTACTCCCATCGGTACCTCAAACTCTTTAGATCTTGATTAAGCTGCGAAACTAATAGATCAAAAATCTTTTATAGGTATGCTAAGAAGTCTACTATACTTGAAAGCTATTCATACAGACATAATGTTTTCAGTATTCTTATATGCAAGGTATCAATCCAATCGAAAGGAATATCACTTAAAGGCAGTGAAAATAATCTTTCACTACATAAAGGTAACCATGGATCTAGGATTATTTTATACTTCTGGAAATGATTTTTTTTAAAAGATTTTCGGATACAGTATTTGGTGGTTGTAGAATGGATAGAAAGAGTACATCTAGAACTTGTAATTTACTAAGAGATTCATTAGTTTCTTGGTCATGCAAGAAGCAACACTCAGTAGCACTCTCCACTGCTGAAGATGAATATGTAGTAGTTGGAAGTTGTTGTGCTCAAGTGTTGTGGATGCAACACACACACACAGACTATGGCTTGAGTTTTACTAGGACTCAAATTTTTTGTGATAACACAAGTGACATTTCCCTTAGTAAAAACCCCACACATAATTCTCGTGCAAAGCACATAGATATTAGGAATCACTTTCTTAGGGATCACACACTTAAAGAAGATATCATTCATCAGTATATCAGAACAGAAGACCAACTTGCTGATATTTTTACAAAATCATTACCCTCCGATAGATTTGAATACATTAAATAGAAGTTAGGAATGATAATCGTGAGGTAATACTTCTTCATTAATGTCTTGTTGAAAAATTATCTTTACAGTAATAAACTCTTTTTCATAGGGGGAGTACATTTTCATGTTAGTTTAATCAACAATTTTGTTGCCAGGTTTCTTTTCAAGCTTTTGTAAATAAAATTTTTCATAACTGGGTTTTAAAATATTTTGAAATGGAAATTCTCGAAATAGGATATTTCAGAATGGAAATTCTCGGAATGGAAATTTCGGAACGGAAATACTCGGAATTGAAATTCTCGGAAAGGATATTTCGGAATGGAAATTCTCGAAATGGAAATTTTTGGAATTGAAATTTTCGTAATAAGATTTTTCATAATGAATTTTCCATAATGAGAATTTTCGTAATGAATTTTCCGTAATGATTATTTTTGTAATGAATTTTCCGTAATGAGAATTTTCGTAATGAACTATCATAATGATGTTTTTCATAGTGAGTTTTCCTTAGTGATTTTTTCTCAAGAAGAACATTACCAATCCCGAATAATCTTTCTAGCCAATCCGAATGGTATGATTTCCTTGCTTAAGTTTTCATAGCCATATTTTTCTTGCTGGTATTTCCCTATGAGTTTTAAAAAATTTCGGATTCTAGTGTTTTTTCTTAAAAAACCTCAAAAGATCGGAGTCAATGTTTCCTTTTGGGAATGGTCTCAACCATCAAATCAGATCAAAAGGATTTTCAACCGTTATATGGTTTTTGGAAGACCAAAGGTCACCTCCATCGCCTATATAAAGGGGACCCTAAGAGTCATCCCACATCGGTTTTTTCAAAGCTTTCGCATCTCGAAGCCCTGACTCTCTTCTTAAAGACCGATCCGTTCTTTGTCAAAGTCATTCCGAATCTTTCAAACATCTCTAATCTAAATGTCTGTTGAAGCTACATCTCAAGATATGTCTACCTCAAAGCCAATATCAAAATGGTTAGTCTTCAGGGAAAGGTTTTTGCATCTGGATTTCTACAAGTATGATTCTCTTATATCCAAGAATATCATATTGAATGGATGGGAATATGTTTTCTTGTCTAAGTCAGAGAAATAGGATCCGGTTTATACAGACATACATGTTGAGTTCTACGAGTCTCTTTCCCTCCAGCCGGAAGATAGAAGAGAGTTATTTTCCTTTAAGTATTATTGTAATACTTACAAATTATCTTACACGAAGGATTCAAGCTTGGAGGGTTTATCCTACGAAGGGGAAGCTTAATTTTTCTCACATAAGCTTATGGATGAGCAAGGAAGTTTCAACAAGGTGAAGGCATTGAAATGTCTTGGAATTAAAGATACCAAGGCTGCTACGATTTCTCATCTCACTCTGAATAATCGGATTCTACAGTTGTGGGTACAAGGCTTTCTTGTACCAAGAAGGGGTGACATGGATAATATGCAGAAGAGTGATATTTACATCCTAGATTTCCTGGTAAATATAAGGAAGATTAATTTGATGAAGCATGTTTTGATTAAAGTCAAGAATATAAAAAAAGGGAATTGAAGAGCTCAAATCATTATGTACCCTGACTTACTATCAGAGCTGATAGTTCGGTGATTAGATTCTTTCAAAGTTCCTTGTAAGTCTAAAGTTCGTAATTATAAGCTTATGCTCGTCAGTGATGATACTTTGAAAGGATGAAGATGGGTTTTTCTGTTGAATCCGAAGAATTATACCCTTTACTAGAGGGAGAGTTTGAGGCCATTCCAGAAAATGTCAAGAAGGATGAACCAGTGAAGAAAGCTTCGTAGAAGAGGAAGCTTAAGGAAGTGGTTGGTGATGACAAAACCCCTAAATCTAAGGAAACTCAATCCGCACCTCCCAATCCAAAGAAAGAGAAAGATTATACAGATGAATTGGTAGCCAAGTGGAGGGAAGACAAAGAGAAGAGAAAAGAAGGGGATCCACAGTTCGGATTGGACCCTGCTGAGGCTAAGTTCTTAACGGAAAAAGCTGCGGATGTGTTAGAAAAATAGGAAAAAGAGAAGAAGCTGAAGAAAAAGATGTCTGAAGCTGAGCTTGTACAATCTTTGTTGAGAGATACTGAAATAGCCTCTGAGAAGATTCCCATTCCAGAAACTTTTGATGTCCAACCATAGTTACCAGAGACTCTAACAACGAACAATGACCCTCTGAAAAAATCCAAGGGTAAAGAGGTAGTTGAAGAAGTAGAAAAAGAAGTTGCTAAAAAAGAAGAGGAAGAAGTTGTTCAAGAAGAAGAAGAAGAAGGAAGTGATGGTCTTGATGATTTGTTCAAAAAATAGAAGAGTATCAAGAAAATGCTGAATCCGCAAAATTACCCACTCCGAGAAAAGAAGTTGAGAATGAAATTGGGAAGGATAATGATGATCAAGAGGAAGAGATGGAAAATGCTCTGTATTATGAGGAAGAATATTATGAGAAGAATTTCCTCGAAGAAGGGACATAAAAGGAAAAACCAGATGAAGACCTGATTTTTCAATTATCAAAAAGCGTGGAAGAATCCCTAGATAATCAACCCATTCCGAAAGCTAACAAGGGGAAGCAAGTTCTGATGGATACTCCAACAAAAGAGATTTTCGGGAAGAAGGAGGTTGGTGGTTCCTCTAAAAGGAAACTGGTGAAAATTGAAGAAGAACAATCTCCAAGAAAATTATCATATTCAGAGTCATCACCACATGGTCATGATTTTGTGGTTGAATCTCTGAAGAAGTTGGTGGAAACCATTCCGATTTTTCCAACTATAGACTCCAGATTCCAGATGATGCAGCATAGTTTGAATCAGAAATCAGAAGCCTTATCTATGGTGACGGATAAGTGTATAAAGATTGAGGCCGACCCAAGAATTTTTCTTATTAATTATGACGTTCATAGAAAATCATGTAGCAAAATAAACTTGTCTTCTAAGAAAGTTGATGAAGACTTGGTTGTGTATGATAATTTTCAGAATGATGTGAAAGATGCCTTTGACACTAAGGATAACAAGATCAATAATCTTTAGGAAGAGCTGATCATTGAGTAAAGAACTCAGAATCAACAGGTTAGAGACCTGAATGGGAAGCTTAACTCGGTAGCTCAGAACTGGAATGGGGAAAGAGATTTCTGTATTGATTTTAAAGAGAAGATTGAAAAGAAATATGAGTTACTAAAGATGCAGGAAGAGGCAATGAAGGCTCAGGAAGAAGCTTTTAAAGCCCAAGATGAAAGGATAAAAGCCTTAGAGAGGCAAGCAGAGAAAGTCCAAAGATATTTGAAGAAGCTCAAAACCTTGTTGAAGAAGCTGGTCCCAAAGGAAAAGGAAGACAAATAAACTCACTCCGATCTTTTATTATATTTTTCTTTCCTTGTAAATATTTTTCTCAACTCTAATGAAATATTTGGTTGGTTGTATCTTGTTTTCTTATACACTAATGTTTCAAGTACCATATTTCTTTTCCATTCCCTAAATTTTTTTTGAAAATCAAAAAGGGGAGAAGAAAAAAGAACTACTCAAAAGGGGAGAAAGAATATTTTAGAAAGAAAAATTTCTATGTAAAGAAATCCTTAATGTAAGGGGGAGTTTTTCATTACAATTTTTTTCATTCCCATGATAATGAAAAATCCACTCCCTAAATTCAGAATACAATCCTTATAGTTTCAATACCTAATGGGGAGTTAGTTGTATTCACTATCATCCATGAACAAAGGGAGATAAGTTTTAATTTAAGTGTCTAATGAAATTTTTCAGAGTCCTTATATTCTTTTTCATAAGGATGTTAGTACTTTCCAAAAAGGGGGATATTATTGAGTCAATAAGGTTTTCCTTATTACTTTTCCCATACTTCTTTTTTTTAAAATCACAAACACCTTATACTTAAGAAAAACTATATTTTACTTCTATAAGAAAACTTTCTTACCTTAAAGAAATTTTCCCTAACATAGATTTTTCTTATACATAGCAATATTTTTTTCTTAAGTATGTAATTCGGTTTCATACCCAAAACCTCAGAATCATATAATGATAAGGTATGAAGCATTCTATTTTAGGATTCGAATTCTGGATACGAACTCTAATAAAGCTCAGCTCCGAATTCTGGATACGAACTCTAATAAAGATCCACTCCGAATTCTGGATACGAACTCTGATAAAGTTCCACTCCGAATTCTGGATACGAACTCTCATAAAGTTCACTCCAAATTCTGGATACGAACTCTCACAAAGTTCAACTCCGAATTTTGGACCTCAAACTTTTACTAAGTTCAACTCCGAAATTCGATGAGTTTGACTCCGAACTTTTATAATTTCGACTCCGAACTTCTATGAGTTCGACTTCAAACTTTTATTAGTTCGACTCTGAACTTTTACTAGTTCAACTCTGAAATTTTACTAGTTTGACTCCGAACATTGCAAGTTCGGATTCTGAATTTGAGTGAAACCAGAATCTGAATTTCCTTAGAAATTCAGACTCCAGATTCCCAAAGAATTCAGGTTCCGAATTCCTAAAACAGAATATGAACATCTTTTATTATTGAATTCGAATTCCATTTTTGGTTAGACTCCGAACATTTATTTACTTACACTCTGAAATTTAGTTTTTCTTATACTTACACTAATTTCATTATAAAACAATGTCATCCATCCAGTTTCTAACTAACTATTGGTTTAGTGACACGTGTACAGGTCCCTCTGAATTTTAAGGAAAATATGACCGTTGGAGGAGGGAGCCGACCATTCCAACCGAGCCTATAAATAGAAGCTCATTTGAAAGAGCTCAACAACAAGTTGATCACTCTAGAGACCACACACTGTTAAGGTTATTTCTAAAGAGATAATCTTTTCATGATTTGTGCGTTCTGAACCACTCATTCAGATTGCTTCGTGCGACTCCGAATGTTGGTGATTACATTCGAGGGATTTCAGTGATTGAAAGACAGAGGTGCCGACTACCTTGAAGTTTGAGGGCTTCCTTGCTGAGGGAGACAGAGGTTCCAACTACCTTGAAGTTGAGGGCTAGTGGGGATAGAAAGACAGAGACACCGATCTGCATATCGAGGGCTTACCCTGGTGTAAGTAAGATAGACTTGCTCAAAAGTATAAATCAATGGACCTTTATCCAATTTTGTTGGAAACCCTTCTCTTTGGGTTAAAAGACTTTTATCTTGTTTCTTGTAGTTGTACTACTTGTTTTTCTGCTGCATTTAGTATTGTAAGGAAAGTATAATTTTCTTATATTTCCTTACACTTGTACTCTGATTCATTTAGATTCTATACGCTTTAAGGTAGAATCTCATATTGTAAACTTTGGTTAAGTTTCAATTTCCGGATCCATATTTCTGGAACCTGTTTTTCGGAATCACTCTCCTGATTCAAGCGAGCGTGTAGAATGAGAAGTTTGTAACTTCATACCTTGTTCCAATTATCTAATTGGTGTTTGAGGTGTTGTGAATTTTCTTAGTTTAACTTTGTTAAACTTATATCTTTCCTTGTTTGAGGAAATTTTTAAATTATACAATTCAGCCCCACTCTTGTATTTTAAGAATCTACATCATTATTTCGATCCTACAAAAAGACCTCAATGTTTCTAAAACCCAAAAAAACCTATAAATAGTTAAACATGCTAAAATTCACAAAACAAAATTAGAAACCCTAAAATCTTAAAAAACCACATGAAAATATTAAAAGCCTAGAAACACTTAAAACCCCTAAAAAATCTAAAAATTCTAAAAACAAAATAAACACTAACCCCCCTAAAAATCATAAAAACCACTAAAACCCTTAAAACAAAAAAACCCAAAATACCCATAAAACATTATAAACCCACTAAAAACAATAAAAAATATATAAACCCCTCAATTAGTTAAAAAAAATATAAAAATCTTAAAAACCCCAAAATATTGGAAAACAACCAAAAAACCCCCCCAAAATCCCAAACTACCATGAAATCCCTAAAACCCCACAAAATCCAAAAAAACCCTTACACGCAATATAAATTCTAAAAAAATACCTAAAAATACCTATAAGTGTAAAAAATCCTAACAATAATGAAAAAACCCGATGAAATACATAAAAATCTAAAAACACAAAAAACACCCAAAAAACCAAAAAATACTAAAACCCTAAAACACAAAATAATTCATAAAAACAAAAAAAAACCATGAAATTTTTAAAAATCCCAAAAAATATTTAGAAACATGAAAACCCCCAAAATATCAGAAAAATTCTAAAAACCATAAAAAGACACAAAAAAACCCTAAAACCATAAAAACCCCTAAAAACAAGAAAATCCCATAAACCCTTAAAACCCAACAAAAGAACTAAACACACTTTAAACTATTAAAAATTATAAAAACTCTAAAAAACCTTAAACCCATAAAAATTCAAAAAACCCTAAAAAAACATAGAAATAACCATAAAACTCCAAATATACCCTAAACCCATCAAAACCCCTAAAACAAATACAAACATAAAAATCATAAAAGGACCTATAAATACCTAATCACATAAGAAACCTTAATAACTCTAAAAACCATAATAAGAATATTAAAAACTAAATGACTTAAAACCCCCAACACTCCAAAAAATTCTAAAAACCCTAAAAAATCCAAAGACTATTAAAAACCATATAATCCATAAAAAACCATAAAAAAATTAAAACCAAATAAAACCCCTCAAACTAAACTAAAAAATATGAAAACCCCTTAAACCTATAAAAATGATAAAAACACTAAAAAAATTTAAAACCCAAAAAAACTCACAATAAAACACTAAAACCCCCCAAAAAAATAAAAAAAACCGAAAATCCAAAAAAAAACCACTAAAATCCCTAATAACCAAAAAAATCCTTAAAATCCTAAAATTAAATTAAAACATAAAAAACATTAGAAACCTAGAAAACCCTAATAAAACCATAAAAACACAAAAACACTTCAATTCCTTTAAAATCTAAAATCGTTAATAACCCTAAATCCCAAAAAAACACTCCAAATCCCTAAAAATACAAAAAAAAATAATTAAATTACTCCAAAACACATAAAAATACATAAAAACACCTAAAAATATAAACAAACCCCAAAAAATAAAAACGCATAAGAAAACCTAAAGAGTTATAAAACACTTAGAAACCAAAAATACATAAATAATGGTAAAATTCCTAAAAGATGCTAAAAACCATAGAAACCCATAGAAACTCTACAAACCCCTAAAACCATTATAAAACCTTAAACCCATAAAACAACTTAAACAACACTAAAAACAAAAAATTCCTTTTAGACCTATAAAATGATTAGGACAATCCTTATGTACTCTTTTGTTTTCCATAATAGGGATGAAACTGCTTTGGACACTTTTTGGGTGATGAAGCATGATGATGTTTAGATTCTTTCTTATGAAGAAAGTTCTCAAATCATATCCCTATCAATCTACCTTCAAGAAATAATCTTAACACTATAATTTGTGTGTGAATCCTACTTATACGTTAGGATAAGGGACCTCTGGAGGATGTTGTCTCAAGAAAATGAGACAATTTTCCAAAACTGGTTGGTTATTCATGATTTCAACAGTGTTCGAAGACCAGATGAGAAGATTGGTTCTGACCTCTCTCACACTACTACCGAGGATCAATCTTCATACTTTAAATAAAAAACACTTAAGACCCCACGAAATCTTAGAAATTCTAAAAACCGTAAAAAATCAAATACCCAAAAAACCACTAAAAACCAAAAAAATACATAAAACCCTAAAAATTATAAAAAACATAAAAATTCCCTAAAAATCCTTAAAAAAATAAAAACCCCTAAGAAAAATAAAAATGCACAGAAAACCTTAATAACTTAAAAACAGTTAAACCCATTAAAAACCTAAAAAATACTGAAAACACTAAGAGAACCAAAACCCCTAAAAATGTTGAATACAATAAAAATACATAGAAACCTAAAATCCCATAAAACCTTAAAATCACTTAAAACTATATTAACACATTAAATCCCTACATAAAAAAAAATCTAAAACCCCATAAAAACCTTTAAAAAATAAAAAAAACTCAAGTAAATCAAGAAAATAATAAAAAACCAAAAAACCATAAAAATACCCAAAAAACGGAAAAATGACAAAAAACCCTAAAAACCCATCAATATTATAAAAAACCCAATAAATAACAAATTTTTTAAATAACCCTAATAACTCTGAAGAACCCTATGTAATCCATAAAACACTTAAAATAGTTAAAACCCCTAAAACCCAAACACATTAAAAACCAAAAATAACCCTAATAACCCTAAAAGTATCCCTAATAACTGTAAAAACCCTAAAATCCCATAAAAACAGTAAAAACCACTAAAAACTATAAAACCACATCAATCCCCAAAAAATGTTAAAAAACACTAAAACCGTTAAAAACCCTAAAAACTCAAATAAACACATAAAATCCAAAAATGTCAAAACCCCTAAAACCCAAAAACCACCATAATCCATAGAAACCATAAAAAATAAAATTCAAAAAAAAAAGAATTAAAAATCCATAAAAGTGTAAAAAACCTAAATCCCTAAAAACCCAAATAAAACAATTCAAGCCAAAAAAAACACCAAAAATCCTAAAACCCCCCAAAAACCACAAAAACTCTAAAATCAAGAAAAACCCTCTATCTCACTAAAATCCCAAAAAATTATAAAAAACATAAAAAACCATAAATATTTCAAAAATTTTAAAACCACACAAACTATTAAAATCCATATGAACTTTAGGAAAACCTAAAAACACATATAACCCCTAAAATTTCAAAAATATTTAAAACCCATAAATTATAAAAACCCTAGAAAACTCAAAAGAAACACAAAAAAATAAAAAAAACCATAAAACCATTTAAACCCTAAAAACCATTAAAATACAAAAAAACCCTAAATACACTAAAAACCCTTCAAACCCCTAAAGACGTTAAAAAAACTAAAACCCATAAAACCCCTAAAAACCCAGGTAAAAAACAAAAAAATCCTTTAAACCCATAAAAACATTAAAAACTCCCAAAACCCCAAAAATCAAAAAATGTAAAAAAAAATAAAAGCACTCAAAACCCAAAAAACACTAAAAAACCCTTCGAACCCCTAAAAACGTTAAAAAACCTAAAACCCCTAAAACCCCACGAAAAAAAAATCCTTTATACCCATAAAGACATTAAAAACTCAAAAAACATAAAAAACCCTAAAAACACATAATGACCATCAATTACCCAAAAACTCTTAAAAACCAAAAAATCATAAAAAATACCAAAAAATCCAAAAAAAACTAAAAAATTATAAAACCTTGAAAAACACAAATGAAACCACCAAAAACCTAAAAATACATAAAATCCTTCAAAAACCTAAAAAATGATAAAACCCTAAAAAACATAAAACCCCACAAAATCCCTAAAAACCATTAAACACAATAAAATACATAAAAGGCCCTAAAAATCCCAAAATAAGTAAAATTCCCTAAAAACCCTTGAAAACCCTATGAAAACCCCCAAAACCTAAAACAATTAAATCCCCTAAAATCCTAAAAAATCTTAAACCCCTACAAACTATGAAATACCATAAACCCAAAAAACCATAACACACCAAAAACCCCTAAAAACTACAGAAAACTCTAAAAACTAAAAAATCACTAAAATATGAAAAGCCATAAAAAACACAAGAAAACCCTAAAACCCCTCAAAATCCCAAAAAAACAAAAAACACCTAAAACCCCAAAAAATCCCAAAAAACACAAAAAATGTTAAAACCTGTGAAACCTAGAAATCCCTAAGAAAACATAAAAACAAAAAACACCCCTAAAAACATAAAAAATACTAAAAATGATAAAAAACCTAAAAATCATAAAAACTATAAAAAACCTAAAAAAATGAAAACCCTAAAAAGACCAAAAAAGAAAAAAAATATCTAAAAAGGGAAAAAACCCTCGAAAATCCTATGAAAACTATAATAGACTAAAAATACATAAAACCCATAAAAAGCTAAAATTTCTAAAGACACTAAAAATCGTTAAATAACACTAAAACCCCTAAAAATCATAAAAACCATAAAAACTATAAAAACAACATCAAACCATAAATTCCATAAAAATTATAAAATACTAATAAAAACTCTAAAAAAATTTAAACACCAAAAAATAGTAAAAATGCTAAAAACCCTTAAAACCCAAAAAACCCAAAAAACTAAAATAAAAAAAACATAAAATCCTTAAAACACATAATAATTCTATAAATGCATAAAAACATAAAAAAACCTAAAAACATAAAAAAACTTAGAAAAACTTAAAAAACTAACAACACTTAAACCCCAAAAAATTCTAAATACCATAAAAACCTAAAAACACTCAAAATTTAAACAAACCATAAAATAAATACAAATAAAAAACCCCTGAAAATATCTGAAATTGTAAAAACCCATAAAAAACCATGAAATACTATTAAGCCCTTATAAAAAACTCTTAAAACCCCAAAAAACCTAAAAACAATTAAAACACTAAACCCTAAAAGGACCCTGAAAACATTAAAACCCCTTAAAACCTTAAAACCCCCTCAAAACTGTAAAAAATGTAAAACCCATAAAAACCCAAAACCCCTAAAAACTCTAAGAACCCTTCACACCCCTAAAAATGTTAAAAACTTCTGAAAAACCTTAACAACCCTAAAAAATAAAAGACACCTAAAAAACCAAAAAAAACATCAAAATCCTTAAAAATCATAAAACCTCTAAAAATACCAAAAAACCATAAAAAATTTAGTAAGCCAAAAAATATAAAAATCCATAAAAACAATAAAACCCCTAAAAATGATGATAAATAATAAAAAAAGATTAATAATACAAAAACACTTAAAACCCATAAAAGCCAAAAATGCTAAGGACCTTAAAATACTAAAAAACCATAAAACCCTTCAATAACCCTAAAACCCATAAAACTATAGAATCCAAAAAAATCCCTAAAAATTATTATAAATGTGAAAACTGTAAAAACCCTAAGAAACCTTAAGAATAACATAAAAACCTAAAAACTCTTAAAACCCCTAAAAACCCAGAAAAATAAAAAAACCCTAAAAATATCTTAAAATCACTAAAACCCATAAAAATCCAAAAATATTTAAAACCCATAAAATAACTAAAAACACTAAATAACGACTAAAACTATACAATTCATTTAATGCAATAATATGTAAAATACACTAAAAACCTTAAAAACACTAAAAATATCAAAAAAAACCCAAAAACATAAAAACCATAAAACCCCTTAAACCCCTAAAATCACTAGAAAACTCTAAAAACCTAAAAACCCTATAAAAATCAGAAAAATTACTAAAAATACATAAAAATGAAAATAAAAAAAAATCCCAAGAAAACTATTCATACCTAAAAAAACTTAAAACCCTTAAAAACCTAAAAAATCTAAAATCAATTTAAAACCCTAAAAACCAATAATTCCTACAATACCCTAAAAATACATTAAAACACTATAAAACATTACACGGGATAAAAATACCTAAGAAATGTAAAAACCTCTAAAAACCTAAAAAACCCTAACAAAACCTTAAAAATTAAAAAAAAATCATAAATCCACTAAAAAACCTAAAAAAGGTAAATACCTTAAAACCGCTTTTGTACCCTAAAACCATAAAACATATAAAATTCATTAAAACACTAAAATCCCATAAATAAATAAAAATACAATAAAAAATCTAACAACTCATTAAACCCCTAAAATTTATAAAAACTCAAAAAAAACCCATAAAAACCCTAAAATATATAAAAACTCTAAAAACCATAAAACCCTATAAAACCAACAAAATCCGTAAAAACCCAAAAAAGTAGTAAAAAAACCTAAAAATCCCATAAAACATTAAGAAACCATGAAACCGATAAATATCATAAGAAAACCTTAAAAAAAATAAAAACACTTAAAACCCCTAAAAACATAAATGTACTAAAAACCTAAAAACTCTAAAACCCCTTAAATTCTCTAAATATCGAAAAATCCCATAAAAATATTATAAAATCACTAACAATATTTTAAAATGTAAAATAACATAGACCCCCTGAAAAACCCAAATAAATCCTTAAAAACCAGAAAACACCTAAAACACCTAAAAATGAAAAAAAACTATAAAAAACCAAAACACCCTAAAAAATTATATAAACTCCTAGAAACCGTAAAAAACCCTAAAACCCATAAAACCCTAAAAATAATGAAAAACACAAAAAAACTCTTTTAATCCACTAAAATATTTAGAAAACCTTAAAAATCTAAAAACTATTAAAACCCTAAGACATAAAAGGCCCATAGAACCCCGAAATCCATAAAAAACCCCAAAATACCCTAAACTCTAGAAACCCTAAAAAATAATCAAAAACCCAAAAAAATGTAAAAATCTATTAAAACATTAAGAACATTAAAAAGTAATAGAATCCTTAAAAAAATTGAAAAAACTAAAAAAACACATAAAAACCCAAAAAACCAAAAAACACTAAAAACCCTCAAAACAAATAAAATTTGAAAAAATCCCTAAAATACCAAAAAACCAAAAAACCCCAAAAAATGCCCTAAGAAAACATAAAAACACATAAAACACTGATAATACTAAAAACCCTCAAAATATCAAAAACCCCTAAAACGATGAAAATTATTGAAAAATCACTAAAAATCCATAAAACTGTAAGAAAACCCTAAAAATGATGAAAAACCAAAAGAAAACCATATAAACCAAGAAACACTTAAAACCACTAAAACCTAAAAAACAATAATAACCCTAAAACACCAAAAAGGTCCCTAAAACCCATCAAAATTCATTTGAACTCTAAAAACCCATAAAAATACAAAAAATATATCTAAAATCCATAAAAAAAATAAAAAACCCTCAAAACATTAAAAACTATTAAAACCTAAAAATAGTTAAAAACATAAACACACTGGAAACCCTAAAACCCCAAGAAACCCTTAAAAACCCAAACAACCCTAAAAACTATAAAAACCATAAAAACCATAAAAATACAAAAAAAAACCCAAAAATTTCATAAACATGTATGAAACCCTAAAAACCATGAAAAATATAATGAAAATATTAAAAACACAAAAACAATTAAATCCCCAAAAAACCAAAAAGGGCTAAATCCCTAAAAGCCCTAAAAATACCCTAAAACCCTAAATACTCATAAACACCCTAAAAAACTAGATAAAACTCTAAAATACCTTTAAACCCCTAAATCTTTAAAAAATCTAAAAATTATTAAATACCTTAAAAATAAAAAAACCCTTAAAACCCCATAAACCCCTAAAACTATGAAAAACACTCAACATCCCTAAGAATCCAATAAATCCATAAAAATCCTATAAAAGACGTAAAAATTGCTTAAAATGTAAAAAACTATAAAAACCTTGAAACCGACTAAAAACATTAAAAATAATTAAAACTCCAAAAATCTAAATAGGTAAAAAACCCTACAAATCCATAAAACCCATAAAACCCTTAAACACCGTAAGCACCTTAAAATCCCTATGAATCCATAAATATGATAAAACCCCTAAAAATATTGAAAAAAACTAAAAAATATAAAAAATATAAAAAAATTTAATAGCCCTAAAACCCCTAAAAACCCTCAAAATCCCAAAAAAACTAAAAACCATAAAAATCTTTAAAAATCAGAAAAACACCTAAAAATGTAAAAGCCCCAAAAACAATTAAAATCCTTTAGAAAACCATGAAATCCAAAATACAGTTAAACCCCCCAAAACCCCTAAAAACACTAAAAATATTAAAAACCCTAAAACCCCCTAAAATACCTTAAAACCCAAAAAACCATAAAATCCTATTAAACCCTAAAAAATCATAAAACCCCATAAAAATCCTAAAAACAAGTAAATCCTATGAAAAACCTTTAAACCCCAAAAAAATTAAAAAAAAATATAAAAACCCATAAAATAGCTAAACACTAAAAAAACAATACCCAGAAACCCCAAAATAACCATAAACCCCTAAAAACTCTAAAAACCCTGGAAATACCAAAAAACCATGAAAACTATAAAAAGCTAAAAAATTATTAAAAATCTCATAAACATAAAAAACGTAAACCCATAAAAATCTATAAGAATGCATTTAAAACTGAAAACATAAAACACACATAAAAACCAAAAAATGTTAAAACCTCTAAAAACCCTTAAAAATGAAAAAACACCTTAAAATCCATAAAGACCCTAAAAATCATAAAAATCCAAAAAATCCCATAAAGTCCCTAAAAACTAAAAAACCACTTAAACCCCCTAAAAACATAAAAATTCTAAAAACCATTGGGTTCCATAAATCCTCTAAAAACCTTTAAAACCCCTTAAAAATACCTAAAAACATGTACAACTCTAAAAACCCTTTGCACCCTTAAAATGTTAAAAACTCCAAAAAAGCATAAAAATATGAAAAAAAACTCAAAAAACTATAAAACATTTCAAAATCACTTGAACCCCTATGAAACCAAAAAAACATTAAAAAGTTAAAACAAAACCCTAAAATACCCTAAGAAAATGTTGAAAAACCAAAAAGAAATCTTAAAAAACTAAAAAAACTATAAATATATTAACCCCTTAAAACCCCAAAACCCATCAAGGTCTCTAAAATCCATAAATAAAAAAATTCTTAAAAATCCCTAAAAATCCAAAAATACTTAAAAAACACTAAAACACTGAAAACCCCGAAGAAAACCATAACAACATAAAAAAAATAAAACCACTACAAACCATAAAAATCCTAAAACAATAAATAAAATAAAAACCTTAAAAATACATAAAACCCTATAAAACCTTAAATATCCCGAAAATCCCAAAAATCCTTTTAAACCCATAAAGACATTAAAAAACTCTAAAAATCCTTGAAACCCTAAAAAACCCAAAAAACCAAAAAACCCAAAAAAAAAATAATATAAACCTTAAAACCCATAAAACCTAAAAACACTAAAAACTCTAAAAAAATTATAAATAGAATAAAAAATCCTTAAACATCCCTAAAAAAATTAAAAACCCCTAATAACCCTGATAAACCTCAAGGAATCTAAAAAAACTGAAGAACACTTAAATTACCAAAAAAAACTAAAAATGTTAAAACACTAAAAATAAAAAAACCCAACCCCCCAAAACCCTCAAAATCCCTAGAATCCCTAAAAACCCTAAAAATCATAAATAATCCCTTAAAACTAAAAAAATATTAAACCCCCTAATACCAAAAATTACACTAAGAAATCATTAAAAACCTAAAACACTTGAAACCCCTTAAAAGATAAAAATGCTATAAATTATAAATGACTCTAAAAGCTCTAAAAACTCTGAAAATCATAAAATCTCATTAAAAACCATTTTAATCCTTGAAAAAATACAATACCGAAACATAAAAAAAACCAGAAACCCAAAAAAACCCTAAAAAGCCACAAATTCAATAAAAATATTATAAACCATAAAATTATTAAAATGACCTAAAATAAAAAAAACATAAAAACATAAAAACCCATTAAAATCATAATAACCAAAAAAAAATCACTTAAAACCCCTAAATACCTAAAACCAAAAAAAAACCAAGAAACCCTAAATTTCTTAAAGACCTTAAGAATCCCTACAAACCATAAAATTCCACAAAAACCTATAAAACCCCTAATAACCACTAAAAATATAAAAACGTTTTAAACCCAAAAAATATTCAAAAATAAAAAAAAATTGTGAAAGCTCTAAATCCCAAAAAGTACTTAATAACTAAAAACAAACCTAAAAACCCAAAAAACCTAAAAAATTAAAAACCCTAAATAATCTAAGAATCTCTAAAACCCTAAAAATCCCTAAAATCTTAAGAATACCAAAAAACCCCAAATACATATAAAATCCTAAACCATGAAAACCCTTATAAAATAGATAAAAACATAAAAAAAACACAAAAACCCTAAAAACACAAAAAACAATAAAACCACCCTAAAAATCATAAAACCCCCAAAACCCCCCAAAATCCCTAAAAACATAAAAATCGAAAAAATACAATTTTTTTTAAAAAATACAAGAAAACATAAATAAACTAAAAACCTTTGAAACCCCAAAAGAAATTTTAAAAACTAAAATACACTATTAACTCCTAAAAATATAAATTTTTTTAAACCCCCTAAAACCACTAAAAGGACCCTAAAATCCTTAAAAACCATAAAACCCATAAAATCATAAAAACCTCTAAAACCAATAAAAACCGCAAAACCCCCACTAAAAAAATCTAAAAACCCATTAAACACCAAAAAATGTATAAAACATAAAAAAAAATTAAAACCCTAAAACTCAAAAAACCCCCCAAAACCCCTAAAACCCATAAACCCATAAAAACCCTAAATACATTATAATCAATAAAAATACCTAAATACCCTAAAAAGCATGATAATCATAAAAAATTCATAAAAATCCTTAAATATATAAAAAAACCCTAAAACTCCTAAAAACAATAAGAAAACCATTAAAACCTTAAAACACATAAAACCCTAAATACATGAAAAGAAAAAATACCTAACAATCCCTAAAAAAATCCTAAATCTCTAAAAATCATAAAATCTTAAAAAAACTAAAAAATTCACATATCATGTAAAAAAACATAAAATCCATAAAAGAACCTAAGAAAAACTTAAATTGAATATAATATTTAAGGCCCATAAAAACCATATATTTTTCAAAAACTTTAAATATTCCTAAAAGACCCAAAAAACAAAAAAACCCTACCAAAATAAAAAGCATAAATATGAATAAAAACACTAAATGACAACTTAAAACCCTAAAATCTCTTTAAACCCCTAAAAAGTTTAAAAACTCAAAAATCCCTTAAATCCTTTAGAAACTAAAATAACACCCAAAATCTAAAAAAATCATAAAACCCCAAAACCCTAAAAACCCTAAAACCCTAAAAACATAAAAATCATTAAAAAATCTAACAAATACCAAAAAATTATTATAACTCTAAAAACCCTAAAATCCCTTAAGAATCCTTAAAAACCTAAAAACACTTAAAACCATTAAAACCCTAGAGAACGCTAAAAACTATATAATATTATGAACAATAAAAAACCCAAAACCCTCAAAATCATTAAAATGAAAAAGACAATAAAATGCGAAAATTACCTAAAAATCTATAAGAACATAAAAAACCATAAAAACACTTAAAGCACGATGAAAATATTAAAAACATAAAAACGTTTGATTCCTTTAAAAACATAACAAATTTAAAAAACCCTAAAACCTCCTAGAAACATTAGAAACCATAAAACCCCTAAAAGCCTAAAAGTCTATAAAACACACGAAAAACCTAGAAAACCACTAAAAACACTAAAAACCTTTAGATACCTAAAAATGTAAAAAAAAAATTAAAACAATCATAGAACCCCTAAAACACTCAAAAAACACAAAAACCCATAAAATTACCAAAAACCAAAATAAACATCTAATAACTGTCAAAAATAATAAAAAAACATAAAAACTTAAAAAACCCTAAAAACACTATAAAAAATCAAAATACCTAAAATCCTAAATAACCCAAAAGATCCTTAAAAATCCATAAAAATCCCTAAAAATGGGAAAAACACTTAAAAACTCTATGAAAAGATGAAGAACATAAAAAATATTAAAACCCCAAAAAACCTAAAAATTATAAAACCCCTAAAAATCCAAAAAACATAAAAAATGATAAAACCCCCAAAAACCATAAAAACTCTAAAACCCATAAATATAAATGAAAACCTAAAATCCCAATAAAATTATAAATAACATTTAAAGCCCAAATTTTTTTAACAACCATTAAAAACCTAAAAAGCTCAAAAAAATCTAAACCCCCCTAAAACCCTAAAAACAGAAAAAACCATAAAAAATTATAGAAATCCCAAAGAATATCTAAAACATAAAAAATACTAAAAAACCAAAAAAACCTTATAAATCCCAGAAAACCTAAAAACTCTAAAAATAAAATAAACCATAAAACCCTAAAAACACTAAAAACCATGAAAATCCATAAAAACCATAAAACCCATAAAACCCATAAAAACCTAAAATATCCCTAAAAATATCTAAGAACATAAAAACTCTTAAAATACATGAAAGCCCATATGAAAACATTAAAAACATATGAGACACCAAAAACCCCTAAAGACCTAAAAAATGCTCGAAACCCTAAAAACCATTAAAAATAATAAAAAGCATAAAATTCATAAAACCCCTAAAACCCTAAAACCCCATAAAAACCATAAAGATCCATAAAAGGTAAAAAAATCTCTTAAAACCTGAAAAACCTATGAAAATAATAGTAGCCAAAAAACACTAAAACCCTAAAAACCTCAAAATGATAAAAAAATTCTAGGAAGCCTTAAAACCCTCTAAATCCCAAAAAAAATCCAGACAAACTATTAAAATACTAAAAATCTCTACAAGTCACTAAAAACCTAAAAAATTTAAACCCTAAAAACCCTATGAAAACCTTAAAAACCTAAAAACCACTTATAACCCCTAAATATATATGAAATTATAAAAACCATTAAAACCCAAAATAACAAAGAAAACCTTAAAAATCATAAAACCATTAAAGGACAAAAAAACCCAAAATATCCTTAAAAACCCTAACACACCCCCCAAAGTTTAAAACCCCTTTAATCCACTAAAAATGTTAAAAAACTACAAAAAATATTAAAACCCTGAAAAACCAAAAAAAAAACCATAACAACTCAAAAAAAACCCAAAAACCCAAAAAACTATTAAAACCACTAAAAACCCTAAAACCCCTTATTATTAATTAATCTTCAATAACCCCTAGAAACCCATATAAATTCTAAAAAAATAACTAAAAATTACTAAAAATGATAAAAAACCCAAAAACATGAAAAATACTAATAAAATCTTGGAAACCCAAAAAAACATAAAACCCCTCTAAAACCTAAAAACTCTGAAAATACTAAAAGGCCCTTAAAACCTGACAACCATAAAACCCTTAAATTAATAAAAAATTAAAAAATATCAATAAAATCCAAAAAACCACTAAGAACTCTATAACCCCTATAAACCCCTAAAAATTTAAAAAACTCTAAAAAACATAAAACCCCAAAAAAGACCTAAAACCCTGAAAATATCTTTAAACCCTAAAAAACCATGAAAATACTTAAAAATTCCTTAAAATCAAAAAAAACATAAGAAATACCTAATAACACAAAAACAACCTTGAAAACCCTAAAAAACAAAAAACACTTAAAACCCCAAAAAATGTAAAAACTCTAAAAACCATATGAACCTTAAAACCCCCAAAATCTCTAAAACCCCTAAAAATATTAAAAAAACCTAAAAAATCACAAAAAAATACCTAAAAAGTTAAATAACCATTAAAACTCATAAAATCCAAAGGAAATCTTTAATAACATAAAACCACTTTAAAACTTAAAAAATCAAAAAATGCTAAATACCCTAAAAACCCAAAAAAACCATAAAACCCATAAAATGCCCTAAAATGAATAAAATCCCTAAAAGAACACTAAGAGCTCTAAAACCCCACTAAATCCCTAAAATGTAAAAAATTTATCAAAATATTAAGAAAATTAAAAAACCTAAAAACCCAAAAAAAACCATAACACCCCCAATACTCAAAATCAATAAAACTGCTAAAACTCCTAAAAACATTTAAAAATCAGTTAAAAGATAAAAAAACCATGAAAAAAATGAAAACCTCAAAAACCTGAAACCACATAAAACCTATAAAAACCAAAAAACTAAAAACCCAAAAAACCCGAAAATACAAAAAAAACACTAAAACCCCTCAAAATCCCTAAAATCCTAAATAACTAAAAAAATATTAGTAATCCCAAAAAAATTCCATAAAAAGTACTAAAAACACTAAAAACCCAAATAAAACCGTAAAAAACCTAAAAGAAATTTAGACCACTAAAAACCAAATAAAGGTTACAAACCGTAGAAACCCTAAAAACCCCAAAACCCCAAAAAACTGTTATAAAACATATAAATTCATAAAAACATTTAATACCTACTAAAAACTCAAAAAAACCTTTAAATCCATAAAAATATTTAAAAAAATATCAAAAACCCTTAAAAAGATTAAAAAACCCTTAAAACCACAAAAAACCATAAACACACTAAAACCTAAAAAAACCCTCAAAATACCTAAAACCTAAAAACCCTTAAATATAAATAAGTCCTATAAAATCAAAAAAAAATGTGAAAATCCATGAAAAAAATTATGAAAACATTCAAAACCTGTAAATACTTAAAATCACTAAAAACCCTAAAAAATACTAAAAAACTAAAAAACTCGGCACAACCTGACATGATTGGGCACAAAGAGCTATTCCAGATCTATGGAGTAAGCAAAGCAAAGAAAATCCCCCTCCGGGAGGCCACATGTGTGTAAAGATCCAAGGAAAACTTTGATGATGTTATGAAGGTAGCTGCTTCACTCACTTTCATGGATTTTGGCACCTCGTACCTTGGTCGAGTCATCCGGAAATGTCGGGTTGCGCATGCCTCTACAAATCGGGGAGCATTTGAGGAGCGGGCCAGCTTATGTCGATTCTCCATCATTGCGAGGGTGATCATTTCGAAGGGGGGGAAACCCTGGAACTATAGAGAGCTCTCTAAGAGACTATTGGAAATCACGGGGTTCTCGGAATGGAAGATGATAACCATGGGTCTGTGCTTCTATCATATAGTTTTTCCCTCCGATGAAGGTAAACGTAGGGCCTGGAGTTTCGCGTCCCTCAGCTTTAAACCTATCCTCTGATGGATTCAACACTGGGATAGTAGTTTTGACCCATTCAGTGTAAAACCACTTTTGTGTAGGTATGGATTTGCATATATAAGCTAAACTGGTTCTAATGGAATTCGTGAATCCTATGGGATATATCCTCGACAGTTGGATTCCCAATTAAAATTGACAATGAAATGGACAACCCCAGATATGGGCACTACACAAGAGTGTTGGTGGAGGTTGATATGGCAAGCACTCTAGTTGAGGATATTGTATTTAACACCCTTGAGGATAGCCTAACCCTATAAATAAAATATGAGAGGCATCTAAAATTTTGATCCTCGTGAAATATTTTTAGACATTTTATTTCTAAATGCAAGAGACTCATGCCATGCTCGACCTGTAATTTAAAGGAGGCACGATGCATCCAATTATAAGAAGAACCATGGGATGTTCAGAAAACCCCCCTACTACGGCCCCTCTAGAAAAGGAGGGTGCTGACACTGTCAAGGCTATTGTGATCCCCGATGATCTGAATGTAGGTGAGGTTTCGTGACTCCCAGGAAAGATAGATAGTGTTTCGGTCATGCAGGCCGATATCCCTATTATGGATGTACCTCATGTGGTCTCGAAAGACCGGCCTATAGAAACCTTAATTCAGGAGGTGGGTACTGCCCCGATTTTTCCTGAGAATGATCATGCTCGGCCCCAAGTGGACTTGGACTCTTATGGAGATCCCCTGTGTGGACATGAACAGACATTTCCAGAGATTGGATCACAGCAGATTCCCCCTCACCCGATAGACATAGCACTCGGGGGTGATAAGGGCTCTGGAGGTGTCTCTAGTGCCTTTCTTGTCTCCATGGAGGATATCCTGGCCTTGCCTTGCCTGAATGAGTCGTCCAACAAGGAAAATGATAGACACGATGTTGTCTTGGAAACCCCAGCTCTGGCTCGCTCAGAGGAGGTTGATGCGCCAATCTACCCTGCAGGTGACCCTGCGGTTGGTATGGAATTCACTTCTGTGACGTTAGAAAATTTGGCGAGAAAGCTGCAGAGGGTTCCTCAGGAGGTTCCCCTTTGCTCCCTCAACAAATTTAACCCCCTCAGCGGGGCCTTCTAGCGTAATTTAGTGGACGAAGATAAGAAATAAGAGAATGCTAATGACGCTACTGAGTTACAAACAGATATTTTACAGGATAAGGCGGCAAGGTACCTTCTGCCAAATCTTGAGAAACAAGGTCCAGAAAAACCAAAGAGGAAGGGAAGGAATGGAATGGGAAAGGGAATTACACCCTCTCCTACCCCTTTTGAGTCCCAATTAAGACATTGTTCTAGAACTTCCAGGGACTGGAAAATACTCCCACAACTGCAGCCCTTCGACACTTCTTTCTCATAAGCCCATTCTATTTGGTTAGCCAAGCCCGTGATTAAGTTTTCCAATTGGAAGGGTTTCAACTGAAACTCTCTTGAATACTCCCTCGTCTAATCAAATTTAGATGCTAATGGTGTGGAAACCTAATGGGTGCTTATGTAAAATAGTGTCCAGGTTGTCTCGACCGATATGGGTCCTCAAATGATCACCCTCACTATTCGCCTGAACAATGACATCATTTCCATATCATTTGTCTATGCTACATTCTCATACATTGCTCAGAGTCTCCTCTAAAGGAAGCAGTCTCATATCAATGAGGAAATTGATCACAATTAGATGGTGATTGTAAATTTCAACACTGTTCCGAGGCTTGAGGAAATGTTGGGGCCCCACATCTCTCGTTCTTCTATAGAGGATTTTGCCTCATGCCTTGACATGTGTGATTTATCTGAGGTCTCCATTGCTTGATCTACCTTCACTTGGGGTCGGTGTATCATTAATTGTAGGTATTCCTGTAAATTGGATATGTGTTTCTTGCACAATAGTGATAGTGAAACCCCTATGGCTATATCCACTTTCACTCTTCCAAGATTCAATTCAGATCATAACCCTATTGTTTTTGAACTAAGGGAGAGAATATCTAGATCTTTCCCCCTACCTTTTAAATTTAATAATGTGTGGATAAAAATTTCTGGATGTAGGGAAGAGATGATAAAGGCCTCGATAAGCACCTTTTCTGGTTTCCCCTATTTTATTGTGACTTCTAAACATAATGAAGTGAAGAGTCGCTTGAAGGAATAGAGTAAAAAATCCTGCTCAGTGTTGGAAGGTGACATCAAGGAGGCTGAATCTTTGCTTCCTGTAGGACAATTTATGTCTCAATATCCGGATACACCTTCTATGGAAGCGCTTCGACTTCACTCAAAGCTGGATGATTTAACGGACCTTAAAGAGAAGCTCGAGAAAGCGCATTTTAATGTCAAATGGCTTCAAGAGGGAGTCCACATCTCCAAGTTCATTCACCATTTTCAAAGGGAAAGAAGAATTATAAATTATCTGAGTGTGGTCCATGTTGGTAATGCTACTACCACATTAATGGAGGATATTTCCAATTTTGTGGTGGAGAATTTTCAAGGGCTATATGCAGACGATGGCTGCGATTCCCCCTTGCTTACGGACTCAAACCAGCCTTGTATTTCTGGTGAGCAAAACGAGGCCCTCACAGTGACTTTAATTGAGGGGGAAGTTTGAGTGGCACTCTTCTCTTTGAATATGGATAGTGTTTTAGGGCTGGATGGTTTTGGAATTAAGTTATTAATGTTCTATTGGGATATCTTTCATGTGGAAGTGACAAATGTGATTAGAGAATTGTTTCTCTCAGGCTTCATCCCTCAAGGTGAAAATGAAAACTTCATTTCTCTGATCCCGAATAAAGACAATTCCATTGATATTGGTGACTTCCGACCGATTTCTATTGGGGACACTATTCCGAAGATAATTAGTAAGATTCTTTTTAGGAGGTTTGGAATGATTTTGGGCGACATTATTACTCCAAATCAATTCGTATTAATCCCTAGATGATGCATCCAAACAATCCTCTTCTCTTCTTCGGAGGGGATGAATATAATGAGGAATAAATATAGGAAAGGGGGCATTGCACTAAACCTAGATATATCGAAGGCCTTTGACATGAAAAAATTGAGCTTCATTTTCAAGGTCCTTAGTAGATATGGATTTTATAATCACTTTATTGACATGATTTCATCAATCCTCCATGGTTCCAGAATTTTGGTTCTGATTAATGGCTCACCTCATCGTTTCTTCCCATGATCCCGTGGAGTTAGACAAGGGGATCCTATCTCTAGTTTTCTCTTTGCAGTGGTGGAGGATTACATGAGTTGTTTTATATTTGATCTTGTGCAAGCAGGGATGTACTCACCAATTAAAGTAGGTAGGGACCTTTATGTCCCCTCACACCACCTTTATGCGAATGAAATCCCTTTTCTTGGGCAGAGAGATAAGAAAACCATGTCTTCAGTCATGTGAATCATTAAAAATTATGAGAGTGTGGTCGGAAAAAAAATAAGCTGGATAAAATAATCAATTGTGTTTGGAAATGGGTCTCTGATGCTAGGTAGCTTTGAATTTCCAATCCACTTGGGGTAAAGAGAGGCTATTTTACCTTTACTTATCTTTGGGTACATCTTTTTTTGGGGAAGGCAAAGAGTTGATACTTTGATAACACTTCTTCCAAAATCTCCCAACAAAAGTCTAAATGGATGGGCAAGTTCCTCTCTCAAGCTGGGAGGGTCTTCTTGGTTAACTCCATTATCACCTCGATGTTTGTGAATGTTTTTTTATATACAGATGGCCATCTATCCTTATTAAAAGCCTAAAAAAATTGTCTGGACAGGTTCTATCAATGGACGAAAATTGGTCTCTGTGGAATGGAAGCACTGCACAAAGACAATTGATTTGGGTGGGCTGGGTATCAAAGATCTGTGGTGCCTCAATGATGCAATGATTGGAAAGTTCACATGGAGCATTCTTTATCCCCATGGTGATGACTTGGGTTTTCTCTCGGGGAGACTCACGAGCAGGTTATGTGATTGCTTCACTGGGTATTTAGTTACTTCGGTTTGGCCAAATTTGTGATCTTCATACAGGGAGATTATGTCACAATCCAAATGGATTGTGCCAATGAAATTTGCATTGAATTTCTGGTTTACCCAATGGCTGGAGTAGTCTATCCTGGAGGTTTTGACGCCTCCCTAGGGCATGTAGAATCTTACTATTGATGGTCTCATCCAGCAGCGAAGTGACTCAAGGATACGACTCCCAGATAATATCGTCGCGCAAGTCCAGCGATATCCCTTCACATATATTGATACACTCGTATGGATGCCCAGTATGATCGGGAAATTCAATACCCGTCACTATTATAGATTCAAGTGTCTTCATGGACTAGTATCCCCATCGTGGCTTATTAAATTCAGAATACCCTTTATTCCCCCCTCATGCTTTGTTCTCATTTGGAAAGTCTAGCGGAATCGTCTCCCAACTCATGAGCAGCTGAAGATGGCTGGCTGGAAACTTGCCTCTGTGAATTTATTATGCAGAAAGGGTGAAGAGCACTGCAACCATTTTTTCTATATTGCACCTTTACTTCGGAACATTGGCACTACCTATTACAATGCTTCAGTCTGACTTGCAGCTTGAGAGGATTGATCTGCATCATCTTGCACAGCCTGGTGGAGATCAACTGAAGCGACCAAGTCCACAACCTTCTGCTTGTTGGTACGGCGATGATGGTTCAATATATTTGTGTAGCCCGCAATGCTGCAGCCTTCAACCAATAGCCCCTCTCGCTGCATGGGGGAGTGGTGAACATCCACAGGATGATCCAGAATGCCTCACGAATACAGACTGGTTCGATGTTCTATGATGTTAGTGATATGACACTATTGAATTATCTTGGGGTTGCTTGCAGAAGCAGAAAACCGATGGTCCTGAAGTACATTAGATGGATCCCCCCACTAACACTATGAATAAAGGTTAATGTTGATGGTGCAGCCTAAGGAGCTCCTGGACCCTCAGGGTGTTGGGGAGTTTTTTTCACCTCCAGAGGCTTCGTAAAGGGCTATTTCTTTCATTTTATTGGGGATGGTTGTGCTTAGGAAGTGGATCTCTAGGATATCATAAGGGTTGTGAAGTTTATGAGTCAGTTTAAGTGGACAAGGATTTGGATTGAGTCGGATTCGATCCTTGCGGTTGCTGCGCTCAATGGATCTACCAGAGACGTCCTGTGGAGACTATTACCGCACTGGATTGAGTGTCTTAACATTTCTCGGACCCTGAGCTTTAGTATTTCACACACATATAGGGAGGTCAATTCGTTTGCAGACACTCTCTCCAAAAGAGCGATTGAGGAACGATGTTCGATGTGGTCCTTCATTACTCCACACTTTTTCACTCATTTTGTTTATTCGGATCTGAAGGGTGAGATACACTCTCGTCCTTGTAGGCCCACCTTGTAATTTTCTGTTTTTGATTTATTTTAATTTGGGGGGGGATAGGCTTGCCTAGTCATACACCTCTTCTTCCCTCAAAAGGTAAAAATACCCAAAAAAATAAAAAATTTAAGAAAACCGTAAAAACCAAAAAAATCATAAATAACAAAAAACCCTAAAAAATTAAAAAACCCCTTCAAACCCCTAAAAAGACCTGAAAACCTTAAAACACCTAAATTTCATAAAAACCTTAAAACTGTAAAAAACCCTAAAACCTTGTAAAACCCTACAAAAATACTAAAAACTGTAAAAACTCTTTAATATTATAAAACGTTAAATACACTAAAAACCATAAAAACTATAAAATATTTAATTAAAACAATTAAAACCCAAAAAAAGATAAAAACACTAAAAACCCCCAAATTTTCTAATAACCCCAATGAACATAAAAAATCAAAAATATCTCTAAAAATTAAAGAAAAACCATGAAAACCCATACGAACCGTAAAACCCTAAAAAGATTAAAAATATAAAACCATTAAAACCCTAAAAACCCAAAAAATTCCAACAACCCTATACAAACATTAAACCCCTAAAACATAAAAAATTATTAAAAACCATAAAAAAATTAAAAAAAATCCTTTAAATCTCTATAAATCCCTAAAATTGTAAATACCCCTAAAAACCCTGAAACCCTAAGATTAAAATTAAAAACTTAAAAACACTTAAAACCCATAAAAACTTAAAAAAAACTAAAGACACAAAAAATAACATAAAACCCTAAGCCCCTAAAAACCATAAAAAATCCTCAAAACCTAAAAATACTAAAAACCCGTAAAACCACTACAAACACTAAACACCCTTTAATCCTCTAAAAATGGAAGAAAAATCCCAAATCTTTAAAACCCTAAAAAATCAAAAAAAGAAAACTAATGCCCCAAAAAACTACAATAACCCTATAACCGCACAAAACCCAAATAACCCTCAAAATCTCTAAAACCCCTAAAAACATAAAATTCAAAAAAACAATAAATCCCTAAAAACGTAAAAAACCTTAATAACCCAGAAAAAAATAAAAACATTAAAAATATAAAAACACTTTAAACCACTAAAAACCAAAAAAAATTACAAAAACCATAAATATATTTAAAAACCCTAAAAATAATAAAAAAACTCAAAACCTTTAAACGCCCAAAAAACCCATAGAAACCCTGAAAACACTAAAAACACTTTAAACCCCTTAAACTAAAAAAATTTAGAAAACTCTAATAAATATTAAACCTCCATAAAATCTTTCAAACCACTATATAAGAAAAATAATAATAATACCAATACAACCCTAAAAACCCTCATTATCATTAAAAAACATAAAATCCTAAAATAGCGATAAAAACCATAAAATGTAAAAAACCTTTAAAAACCTAAAATACCCTAAGAAAATCTAATTAACCTAAAAAACATAAAACACATAAAAATCTAAAATTTCTAAAAACCGAAAAAATACTTGAACCCCAAATATATGCTAAAACCCCTCCAAATACCTCAAAACCATAAAAACCCATAAAAACCATAAAAATACTCAAAAATACATAAACATTAATAAATATAAATAACTCAAAATTCTATAAACAACCCAAATAAATCTTAAAAATACAAAAAACCACTTAATCTCCTAAAAACCTAAAAATGAAAAAAACCCTAAAAGACCCTATAACCCTAAAACGCCTAAAGCCCACAAGACCCCCTAAAAACCATAATCCCCTAAAAACCATAAAATCATAAAAAAAAGTAAAACCTTAAAAACCCTTTGATCCCCTAAAACATTAAAAACCCCTAAAATTATTTAAAACCTTAAAAATTCAAAAAACCATAAAAACATAAAACCCCCTAAAAATCCCAAAACCCTCAAAATCCTTACTAAAACTAAAAAATACTCCCCAAATTACTTAAAAAATCTATTAATGATTAAACCCTTAAAAATCACAAAAAGTAACTAAAACCTTGAAAACCCCTAGGAAAACACTAAAGAACCTAAAAACACATAAAACCCCAAAAAACATAAAAATGTTAAAAACCATAAATAAATTTAAAACACCTAAAAACACTAAAAACCCTAAAAATACATAAAAATGTAAAAAATACAAAAAAAAACTAAAAAATACCTAAGAAAAATATAAAAACCTAAAGAGTCCTTAAAACCCAAAAAAACCATAAAAGACCCTAAAACACCCAAAGAACCAAAAACCCATAAAAACCATAAAACATATAAACCCAAAATATATATAAAACCCAAGTAATAATCTAAAAACACCTAGAAAAAACATAAATTGTTAGAAAAATCTAGAATATTTATAGACCCTAAAATGAAGAAATAACCCTAAAAATAAAAAAACACATAAAACCCTACAAACCCTTGAAAGCCCTAGAAATCCCAAAAAACTCTAAAACCCTATTAAAATCCAAAAAAACCCTAAAAACCCTAAGAACCTAAAACCTTAACAACCCTAGAATCCTCAAAGAGAAAAATATCATAACACTTAAAATCCCAAAAAACTTGAAAATGTTTAAAACCCTAAAATACCCAAAAAGACATTAACTTATAAACCCCTAAAAACCATACAAAAACCTACAAATACATAAAATCATAAAAGCCACAAAAAAACTAAAACCCTATAAACATCTAAAAATATTAAAAACCTATTAAAACCCTTTAAAACCGTAAAAAAGGAAAAATAACAAAAACACAAAAAACCCATAATTCCCTAAAAATCCGAAAATACTCAAAAACCCTTAAAATCACAAACAACCCTAAAACCCTTAAAAATCTTAAAAATACCAAAAAAAACCAAAAAAACATAAAATCCCTAAAACCATGAAAACCCCTAGGATATTTTTAAAAAACTAAAAACACTTTAAACCCTTAATAACATAAAAATGCTAAAAACCATAAAAACCCCTAAAAACCACCAAAATGCCAAAACAAACTCACAAAACCCTAAAATCCATAAAATAGATATAAAAAATATAAAAACCACTAAAATATATAAAAACTATAGAACCCCTAAAAACAATAAAAACACTAAAAACCATAAAACCCAGAAAACTCAAATAAAATTCCTAAAACCCCATAAAACTCCTAAAACCACTATAAACCCTAAAAAACCTAAAAATCCTTAAAAGTATAAAAATCCAAAAAATACAAAATGTGACTAAATATTAAAGTAACCATAGAAAAATTGATAATCATAACAACACCTTAAAACCCTAAAAACACTTGCATCCCCCAAAAAATAAAAACTCTAAAAACCATAAACTCACCTAAAACCCTAAAAACCATAAAAAACATATAAATGACATAAAATCCCTAAAATCAAAAAACCATAAAAAAATGAAAAAACATAACAAAACATTAAAAATCTAACACACTTAAATCTTATAAAAACCACAAAAACCCTAAAAATTCTCAAAATACTCAAAACCCATAATACTATATAAATCCTAAAAAGCCCCAAAAATCACTAAAAATGTAAAAACCCTTAAACACCTTGAAAAATTATAACAAAACCGTAAAAACAAAAAAATACTTAATACCCCTAAAAACCTAAAAAAAACTCTGAAAACCCATAAAACCCTAAAAATCACAATAAACGTTACATACCCTTTTAAACCCTATAAATGGTTAAAAAATACTAAAAAACATTAAAAACTATAAAAATTAAAAAAACCCTAAATCCCATAGAAAACCTAAAAACCCCTAAAAACCCTCTAAATCCCAAAAAACCCAAATCCCATAAATGTCCTTAAAATCCATAAAAATCCCAAATAAAGTAAAAAACATTAAAACCATGAAAACCCATAATGAAACCTCAATAACCTAAAATCACATAAAACCCATAAAAAGAAAAAACCCCTAAAACCCATAAAACCACTAAAAATAAATCAACACCCAACAAACCAATAAAATTCCTAAAAAATCAGTAAAATCTCAAAAATATAAAATACCATAAATCTATGAAAACCTTTTGAAAACCTTAAAAAACTAAAAATGATTAAAACCACTTAAAATATAAAAAATACTAAAAACCACAAAAAACTCTAAAACCCCTAAAATCCCAAAAAATTTATCAAAACTATTAAAAACCATAAAATCCTAAATACTCCAAAAAACCCTTAAAAGGAAAAAACCCTGAAAAACTAGAAAAAACAAAATAAAATATTTAGAAGATAAAAAACATTTACAAACCTAAAAAATCCTTAAAACCCTAAAAATACCCTAAAACATCATAGAACCATTAAACATCTAGAACCATAAAAATCCCTAAAAACCATCTAATTAATAAATTAAACTAAAATACTAAAAACCCATTAAGCCCCAAAAAACGTTTAAATCTCTAAAACCCCATAAAAACCTAAAATATCAAAAAAATCTATAAAACCCCAAAGGACCATAAAACCTTAAAAACCATAAACACTCTTATAACCCCTAAAAACATTAAAAAAAATAAATATACTAAAAATTACCAATAAATCCCTGAAAACATAAAAAACCTAAAAACCATGAAAACCCAAAAGAAAACCTTAAAAACAAAAAACAAATAAAATTAAATAAAAGACTTGAAAACCCCGAGGAAAACATTAAACCACCAAAAGAAATTAAACCAATAAAAAAACTAAAAAATCTAAAAACCATAAAAATACCTAAAAAGACACTAAGGACCCTACAACACCTAAATTCCCCTAAAAACATTAAAACCACTAAAAACCCATAAATAACTGAAAACCACTAAAACTCTAACCCCATTTAAACCCTATAAACGTAATTAAATTCTAAATAAACCCAAAAAACCCAAAAAACCCAAAAAACCCAAAAAACTCAAAAAACCCCAAAAACCCCTAAAAATTGTAAAATCTATCAAAATCCTTTAAAATCCTAAAACAAAATAAAAATACTAAAAAATAAATTAAAATACATAAGAACATAAAAACCGCTAAACACCTAAGGAACCTTATGAAAACCTTAAAATTGCTAAAAAATTGAAAAAACAAAAAAAACCTAAATCCTTCCAAATCACAAAATAGTCCAAGAAAATTCATAAATATCCTAAAAATCACTAAAAAAATGTAAGAAACATTAAAAACCTTGAAATACCCTAAGAAAAGATAAAAACATAAAAACACTTAAAACCCCTAAAAAATTAAAAACTCTTAAGAACCCCTAAAACCCTAAAAAGACACTAAAACACATAGAACACCACAAAACCATAACCACCCCAAAAACCTTTAAGAACCATAAAAACCACTAAAACCACTAACAAATATATAATTAGTTTACAACCCTAAAATTTTTTGAAAATATTTAAAAACCTTACAAACCCAAAAATCCTAAAAAAACTCTAAAAACCCTCAAAATCCATAAAATACTAAAAACCCATAAAAATAACTAAAAATATTAAAAACCCTAAAATCCTTAATTATCCTATAGAAACTCTAAAAAACATAAAACACTCAAAATACCTAACAACCTACAAAATGATAAAAACCCTAAGTATCTTAAATACCCTAATACCTTGAAACCCATCAAATTGACTAAAAAAACTAAAAAACCATAAAATTCCTAAAAAGACCTAAAAATACCTAAAAAAATAAAAAACACTAAAAACACTAAAAAACATAAGAAAAACATAAATTTGAAAAATTATTAATGCTCCTTAAATCCTAAAAATGATAAAAACCATAAAACCACTAGAAACCCTAAAATCCCTAAAAACACTAAAAACCCATAAAACCCAAAAAAAATCTCATACAATCCCCAAAATATGTAAAAAACCCTAAAACCATGAAAATCTCTAATAGAACTTTAAAAACCTAAAAACACGTAAAACCCTAAAAACTTAAAAAATTATAAAATATAAAAAATTCCTAAAATGAAAATAAACCTCCCAAAAAGAGTAAAAACCCCCTAAAACCCTTCAAAACTCAAGAAATCCATTAAAACCCTAAAATACACTAAAACCTCTATAAATCCTTTAAACCATTAAAACTTTAAAAAATCTAAAAAATTGTTAGACCCCAAAAATATCAACAGAATATAAACCCCCAAAAAACCATCAAAACTCTCAAAACCCTAAAACCACTCAAAAACCCTAAAAAAGTAAAATTATAACAATCCTAAAAAATCCTTTAAAATACCGACAAATGTAAAAAAATATAAAAAATCAGGAAGAACAATAATATAACCTTAAAACTCAAAAACAATTAAAACCCTAAAAACACAAACAAGACAGTAAAAACCCTAAAACCCAGAAAAACCCTTAAAACCCAAAAAAATAAATAAAAAAACTAAGAATCACTATAAATATCAGAAAACATAAAAACATTGAAAATATGAAAAACACTAAGAACCCCTTAAAAACACAAAATCACCTAATTCCCATAAAATACTAAAAAACATTATGAACCCAAAAATCCCTAAAAGACCATGAAACCCCAAAAAACCCTAGAAACTGATAAAACCATAAAAATAAAAAAACCTATAAAACCCATTTAAACCCTTAAAAATAATATAAACTACAAAAAAATATGAAAAAACCCTAAAAGTCTAAAAAACTCTAAAATCCAAAAAAACCATAAAACAACTATAATCCCTAGAAACACTAAAACATTCAAAATACCTAAAACAGTAAAAATTCATTAAAAATGATACAAATATCAAAATAAAATAACAACACCTAAAACCCAGAAAACCCATAAGAAAGCCTTAAAAACATAAAACACATAAATACCATAAAACTGAAAAATTCCTAAAAACACTAAAAACCATAAAACCATAAAAACCCTCAAAATCTCAAAAAAGATTCAAACCAATAAAAATATAAAAAAAGTTCTAAAAATCCCTAAAACCATCAAAATCCTTAAAAACCCTAAAAACCATAATAATGTTAGAAATCCCTAAAAATGAATAAAAACAAAAAATACCTTAAAACTCTAAAAACTATAAGAAAACCATAGAAACCTAAAAACACTTAAAAACCCATAAAAACCTAAAAACACTAAAAAGCATAATAAACTATATAATAATGAAACCCATAAAAATAACTTTAATCATTAAAACCCCCTAAAACCCCCATAAAAACCATAAAACTGTTAAAAACTCTAAGATCCCTTTAAACCCCTAAAAGTGTTAATAGAACTCAAAAAACCCATAAAACCCTTAAAAACTCAAAAATCAATAAAAACCCAAAAAATACCATTAAACACATAAAACACAAAAACCCTAAAAACTCTAAAAAAAATTTGAAAATAAAAAAACTAAAAAAAACCTAAAATAATAAAATTCCATAAAAAACCTAAAAACCCTAAAAACCCTAAAAACCTAAAAATCCAAAAAATCGCAAACAAATAAAATAAAAAATCCAAAAAAGACCTAAAAATATCAAAAATAAAAAAAACCCAAAACCCTTGTAAAACTCTAAGGAAACATTAAAACCCTAAAAAAAATAATTCCCTAAAAAACCTAAACTCACTAAAAACATTATAAAACCCTAAAATCCCTTAAAGACCCTAAAAACCCTCAAGATCCTTAAAAACCATAAAATTCTAAAAATTCTAGAAAGTTATAAAAATACCTAAAACGTTAAAAACCTCTAAAAACCACAAAAACCCATTAGAAAACATTAAAAACCTAAAAAAACTTATAACCCCTAAACACCTACAAAATCATAAAAACCCTAAAACCCCTAAATCCCAGAAAATCCCTAAAACCCTAAAAATAATAAAATTTGTTAAAAACCCCAAAAAACCTTAAAAACAGAAAAGGCCTAAAATCCTTAAAAAATAAGATAAACTAAAAACCTAAAAACAATTAAAACCCATTAAACCCTTAAAACCTGTAAAAACCTTAAAAATCCTAAAACCACAAAAAAAACCCAAAAAACCCACAAAATCCCTAAAAAACTGAAAAACCTAAAAAAATACCAAAAAATCCCTAAAAAAATTAAAAACTCTATTAACACTAAAACCCCTAAGAAAACATTAATTACAAAAAAATACGAAAAAACCTTAAAAATTTTCAAAACGAAAAAAAATCAAAACCCATTAAAACACAAAAAAATCCATAAAAACCCTAAAAACAATTAAAACCCCAAAAAATCCCAAAAAATACCTATAATCTGAAAGAACATTAATTTTTTTTAAACTGTAAGAGAACCTTAAAATCCTGAAAAAAATGAAAACAACTAAAAAAATGCTAAAAGCACTAAAAACCCTATAACAACCCTAAAACAACTAAAGATTATAAAACCCCCTAAATCCATTAAAACCCTTAAAAGTTCATAAAAATGCTGAAAACCACAGAAAAACTAAAATATCTTTAATCCCATAAAATTTTTTAAAAATAGTAAATACATTAACATCCCAACAAACCCAAAACAAAACACTAAAACTCAAAAACCCCATAAAACCCATAAAAACCGTAAAACCCCCAAAATCCCAAAAACCATAAAAACCCATAAAAACCTATAAAATCCCAAAAATCCCTAAAAACCTAAAAAATCATTAAAATCACAAAACCCCTAATGAAACAATAAAGACCTAAAAACAATTAAAACCTCTAAAAATACTGAAAACATGAAAAATCCAAATAATAATAAAATTCTATAAAAAACAAGAAAACTACAATAATCTTATAAAAGTCCTCAACATCCCAAAAAGAATAAAAAAATTATAAAAACCATGAGAAACCCTAAAGAAACATTAAAAACTGAAATACACATAAAACTCCTAAAAACCTAGAAAACAATAAAAACAAAAAAATCCCTAAAAGACCCTAAAAACCGTAAAACACCGAAAACAATAAAAACCACATAGCATTGAATCAAAAACCAAAAAATACATAAAAACACTAGAAACCACTAAAACTCTAAAATTCATTTGGAACCCAAAAAATGTTAAAAATCTCTAAATAACCTCAGAAACACGAAGTAAAACTAAAAAACGCCTAAAATAGAAAAACAAACTATAAAACACTAAAAAACCTCAAAATCCATACAAGACCTAAAATCCATAAAATCCCTAAAACATAAAAACTCCATAAAAACGCTGAAAAAACTGAGAAAACCTTAAATTTCTAAAAGCCCTTAAAACCACGAAAATAAAATTATAAAACACTAAAACCTAAAAACATCAAGAAACCTAAAAACCCAAAAAACATCAAACAGTAAAAAATATAAAAACCATAAAAATCCATAAAAACCCAAAACATCCTCTAAAACCCCAAACCCTTTTTAAACCCTCAAAACATTAAAAAACTAAAAAAACCTTAAACCCCTAAAGAAGATAAAAAATCCAAAAAACCCCAAAAATCCAAAAAAAAAACCCAAAATCTAGAAAAAACCCTAAAACCCCTCAAAATCCATACAACCCATAAAAAACATTAATATTCCCCTAAAATATTTAAATTTTAAAAAACCCTGAAAATCCTTAAGAAAACCATAAAAACCTAAAAACATTTAAACCGTGTAAAAATTCTAAAACATCTAAAAAACCTAAAAACCATAAACACCATAAAAAAAATAAAAAACCTATAAACCATAAAATTCCCTTAACACATAAAAATACTATAAAAACACTTATAACCCCTAAAATCCCTCAAAAACCAGAAAACCCTAAATAACCTAAAAATGCTAAAAAACCTTAAAACCTCTAAAAGACCCTAAAACCCCTAAAACCCCTTATAACAATAAAAACCCTAAATAATCACCAAAAACCCTAAAACCAATCAAAAATCAAAAAACATATTAAATCCCTAAATTTTTTAGAAATCATTAAAAACCCTAACATCTCAAAAGATCCCTATAAACTGAAATGGCCATAAAAACAATAAAAACATAAAATACCTTAAAACCCCTCAACATCTCTAAAAACCATAAAACCCAAAAAATATTTTAAATAATACCTAAAAATCCCTAAAAGTGTAAAACCCAAAAACCATAAGAAAACATTAAAAACCTAAAACACTTAAAGCACTTAAAAAACTTAAAAATCATAAACCTTCAAACCACTCAAAATCCCTAAAACTCTTAAAAAGAATAAAATCCAAAAAAACATTAAATCTATAAAAATATAAAAAACTGTAAAAACCTTGAAAACCCCAAATAAAACAAAAAAAATAAAAAACACTCATAACTCCTATAAATAAAAAAAATGAAAACTAAACTAAATATACCCTAAAACAGAAAAACCATAAAACCTCTAAAAATAGTAATACCACTAAAATTTCATAAAACACCTAAAAATACATTTAAAACTCTAAAAACCCATTAAACCCTTAAAACCATTAAAAAAATATAAAAACCATAGAAACTCTAAAAACTCAATAGAACCCTAAAACCCCAAAATCCTTAAAATTACGAAAAACCCTAAAAATTTCCAAACACCATGAAAACCCATAGAAATGCTAAAAAATTAATAAAAACATAAAAAACATAAAAACCATATAATACCTAAAACCCCCTAACAAAATCTAAGAACCTAAAAATTCTGAAAACCCAGAGAACCCTGAAAAAATGAAAAAAAACATAAAAAACATAAAAACCCTAAAAACACTACAAACCCTAATAACCTCTGAAATCCTTAAAACCCCAAAATCCTATAATACCAAGAATCCATTAAAAAATATTAAAACCCTTTAAACCATTAAATCATTTAAAAAATCCGGAAAAATTTAAAAATAATAAAAAAATTCAAAACACCACTAAAACCCAAAAAACCATAAAAACCCTGAAAATCCCTAAAAACTAAAAAACTAGAAAAAATAATAAAAGACATGAAATTTCTAAAAAACATAAAAAATATTATAATACCTTAAAACATCTATGAATAACATAAAAACATACAAACACTAAAATACCCCAAAAAATATTAAAATTATAAAAACCCAAAAAAACCCAAAATACCCAAAATACCCAAAAAACCCAAAAAACAATAAAAACCAAAAACACCATAAATACTATAAAAATCATAAATGGACCACTAAAACTCTAAAAACCCTTTATACCAATAAAAAATTTAAAAACTCTTAATAACTTTTAAACACCTAAAACTCAAAAAATACTAAAAATTAAAAAAATAAAAAATCCCTAAAACCCATAAAATCCTAAAACACCAAAGAATACCTAAACACTATAAAAACACATAAAAATCATAAAATATCCCAAAAATTCTCTAAAAATGTAAAAAAAACCTAAAAACCTCGAGAGTACCTAATAAAACCTTAAAACCCTATTAAAATCTAAAACCCCAAAACAACTAAAAACACTAAAAACAAGTTAAACCACTAAAAATGTTAAAATACTATAATAAACCCTAAAACATATAAAACTCCAAAAAACCCTAATCACCCAAAAAACCATAAAAACCCAGAAAAATAAAAAAACCGCTAAAAAACCTAAAAAACCCAAAATATCATAGAAACCCATTAAAATCCTAATAATGACCTAAAAATACCTTAAATAATATAAATCCATATAAACCATCAAACCCCCTAAGAAATCCAAAAAAAATCCTAAATACATTTTAAAACCCTAAAAACATGAAAAAAGATAAGAATCCTAAAACACCTAAAACCTTAAAAACTATTAAAACCACTAAAAAGCACTAAACCCCACAAAAAAAACTGTAACAAACCTTTAAACACCTAAATAATTTAAAAAATACTAAAAAACATAATAACATAACAATGTAAAAAAACTCCTAAAACCCCAAAAAATAATAAACCCCCCGAAAAACAGCAAAACACTCAAAATCCATAAAGACCCTAAAACCCATAAAATTACTAAAAAAATCCCTAAAAATCAATAAATATTCAAAACACCATAATAAACCTAAAAACACTACAAAAAACTTAATGACCCCTAAAACACATAAAACCCATAAAAACCTAAAAAACTAAAAACCCGAAAATCCATAAGAATTGTAAAAAACCTAAAAAACCTAAAAATACTAAAAAATCATTAAAACCCAAAAAAGTAAAAAAACCCTTATTAACATGAAACCCTTATGTAAACCATAAAAACCTGAAAACACTTAAATACACTAAAACCCCAAAAAATTATAAAAACCCTAAAAATACTAAAAAACCATAAAACCCTCAAAATCCATAAAATCCCTACAAACGAATAAAAATTCCAAAAAATGCATATAAATTCATAAAAAATATAAAAAACATAAATACCTTAAAAACAAATAAGAAAACCATAAAAACCTAGAAAAAACATAAATCCCATAAAAACATTTTAAAAAATCTAAAACCCAAAAAAACACTAATAACTCTTAAAACCTAAATTCCATAAATAAATAAAAAACCAGAAATCCCTAAAAAACTAAAAAAAAATCTAAAGATAATTTAAACAACTAATTATGTTACAAAACACAAAAAACATTTAAAAACAATAAAAACTCAAAAAAACCCTAAAACCTCAAAAAACCCCTAAAAATTCCTAAAAACGTAAAAACACTAAAAACCATGAAAAAAACTAATAAAACCTTAGAAACCAAAAAAACACTTAAAACGTAGATAAAAATGAAAAAAAAATTAAAAATACTAAAAGACCCTAAAAACCTCAAAAAAACATAAAAACCCTAAAAACCATAAAAACCCAAAGACCCCCATAAATATCTAGAAAAAAACTCTAAAATCTTGTTCAACCTCTGAAATCATTAAAAACATATTAAACCCCAAAAAACCTAAAATAATCCAAAAAAACTACTGAAATCCTAAATTAACATTAAAACCAAAAAACACTAAAACACCTCAAAATCCTTAAATCCCTTAAAAACCATAAAAACCATAAAATTCATTTAAATTTCCAAAAAAAACAAATACCTAAAAACAATTAAAACCCGTAAAAACATAAACAAAATTAAAAAACCCATAAAAAACAATAAAAATACTAAAACTCCAAAAAATTCCTAAAACCCTGAAAACCAAATAAAATCTGAAAAATAAGTAAAAATACCTTAAATAATAAAAAAAACCATTAAACCCTAAAATCCATAAGAAAACATTAAAAACATGAAAACACTTTAAACCCCAAAAAACTACAAAATGGATGTAATCCTTAAACACCCTAAAACCCCAAAACCCATAAAACAATAAAAACTAAAAAAACACATAAAACGCCTAAAGGACAAATAAAACTCTAAAAACCCGTTAAAGCCCTATAAAATTAAAATTCTAAAAAACCATATCAAATATAAGAAACCTCAAATTTTTTAAAAATCCGTAAAAATTCCTATAAACAAAAAAACCCTAAAAATCATGAAAACCGATAAGAAAACCTTAAAAACTAAAAACACATAAATCCATAAAACCATAAAAAACTAAAAATTAAAAAACCCCAAAACCCAAAAAAACCCATAAAACCCCTCAAAATCCATAAAAATCTAAACGAACTTTGAAAATCTTAAAAACCACTAAAAACCCTAAAAACCTGAAAAAATTAAAAGAACTAAGAAAACATTCAAAACCTAAAAAGACATAAAACCCCACAAAACCAAAAACATGATAAGAACCCTAACAAACCCTAAAATGACCCTAAAACCATAATACCCTCTAAAAACAATAAAAAATAATAATAAATTAAAAACCCTTTCAAACCAATAATATCCCTAAAAACCATATAAACCATAAAAAAATGACTTCAACCCCAAAAATCCATAAATATTTAAAAATCATAAAACTCATAAAACCCCTCACTATCTCAAAAACACATAAAATCTCATAAAAATCCTAAAAAAATCCCTAATAATCAAAAAAGGTAGAAAACCCTAAAACCCTAAGAAAACCATTAAAACCTAAAAAACCTAAAACCCATAATAACCTAAAAATTATAAATATCCTAAAACCGTTAAAGTAGTAAAACCACTCAAATTCCCTAAAAACAAGAAAAACCCATAAATATCCACAAAATCCCTAAAATCCCAAAAAACAGTAAAACCCATAAGAAAACCAAAAAAATAAAAAAACACTCCTAGAACCCCTATAAACATTAAAACCACTAAAAGAACCTAAAACACCTAAAAACCCATAAAACCCCCTAAAACATTTTAAATACTAAAACAATTAAAAACCCTAAACCCAAAAAAAACTATACAAAAAATTTCAACTCCAAAAAATGTTAAAAAACTCTAAAAACATTAAAACCGCTAAATACTCAATAAAACCCTACAGACCCAAAAAATAATAAAAACCCTAGAATCACCAATAATCCCTAAAAACCCTAAAGACCAAAAAAATCCTGAAAAAGCCCTAAATATCTATAAAAGTGTAAAAATCCCTGAAACCCCTAAAACCCATTAGAAAACCTTAATAACTGAAAAAACTATAAATCCCCTAAAAACCCAAAAAACTATTAAATACACTAAAGGCCCTTAAAATTCATCAAAATTCCCAAAAACCATAAAAACACAAAAATCCAATAAAAACCTTAAAATCCATTAAAACAATAAAAAATTGAAAAACATTGAAAAACACTAAGAAAAGCTTCAAATCCTAAAATAACTTAGAGCCCCTACAAACATAAATAACACTAAAACAATGTAAAAACACAAAAATACCCTAAAACTCAATAGAAACTAAAACAAAAAAAAATCAAAAGACCCTAAACACCTAAAAAACGGTGAAACCCCATAAAAACAAGAAAATCCACTAAAAACAGTAAAATCACTTTAAACCCCTAAAAAGTTAAAAAAACACTAAAACCCTTTTAAACCCAAAAAAATCAAAAACACTACACAAACCCAAAAACCCATAAAAACCATAAAACCCCGAAAATCCTAAACACCATATAAACCCTCAAAATCACTAAAAATCATAAAAAATACTTAAAAGTCCCTAAAAACAAAAAAAAATCATCAAAAACTCTAAGAAAACCTTAACATCATAGAAGCACTTAAAACCCCTAAACAACATAAAAGTTTCAAAAACCATAAAAACCCATAGAAAACCCTAAAACCCATCAAATTCTCCAAAACACCTAATAAAAAAATCCTAATAAATCTTTATAAATGCCCTAAAATGTAAAAAAAACTAAAACCTAAAAAACCAAATAAAACCTTTATAACCTAATAAACATAAAACACATAAAAACCTAAAAAACCAAAAATACCAAAAATACCCTAAAACCCCTAAAAACAATAAAAACTATAAAACCCTAAAACACCCAAAAAACCATAAAAACCAAAAACACCATAAAATGTATAAAAATAATAAATGGACCACTAAAACTCTAGAAACCCTGTATACCAATAAAAAATTTAAAAACTCTAAATATCTTTTAAACCCCTAAAAACACCAAAAATACTAAAAAATTAAAAAATAAAAAATCCCTAAAACCCATAAAATCCTAAAACACCAAAGAATACCTAAACACTATAAAAACACATAAAAATCATAAAATATCCCTAAAAATATCTAAAAATGTAAAAAAAAACATAAAAACCCTAAGAACACCTAATAAAACCTTAAAACCCTATTAAAATATAAAACCCCAAAACAATTAAAAACACTAAAAACAAGTTAAACCACTAAAAATGTTAAAATACTTTAATAAACCATAAAACATCTAAAACTCCAAAAAAAACCCTAATCACCCAAAAAACCATAAAAACACAGAAAAATCATAGAAACCCATTAAAATCCTAATAAGGACCTAAAAATACCTCAAATAATACAAAACCCTAAAACCATCAAACCCCCTAAGAAATACAAAAAAATGTAAATAAATTTTAAAACCTTAAAAACATGAAAAATGATAAGAATCCTAAAACACCTAAAACCTTAAAAACTATTAAAACCACTAAAAAGCACTAAAACCCACAAAAAAACTGTAAAAAACCTTTAACAACCTAATGAATTTAAAAAATACTAAAAAACATAATAACATAACAATGTAAAAAAACTCCTAAAACCCCAAAAAATAATAAACCCCATAAAAACAGCAAAACACTCAAAATCCCTAAAGACCCTAAAACCCATAAATTACTAAAAAATCCCTAAAAATCAATAAATAATCAAAACACCATAATAAACCTAAAAAACACTACCAAAAACTTAATGACCCCTGAAACACATAAAACCCATAAAAACCTTATAAACTAAAAACCTGAAAATCCATAAGAATAGTAAAAAACCTAAAAAACCTAAAAATACTAAAATATCATTAAAACCCATAAAATGTAAAAAAACCCTTAATAACATGAAACCCTTATGTAAACCATTAAAACCTAAAAACACTTAAATACACTAAAACCCCCAAAAATTATAAAAACCCTAAAAATACTAAAAAACCATAAAACCATCAAAATCCATAAAATCCCTAAAAACGAATAAAAATTAAAAAAAATCCCTATAAATTCATAAAAAATGTAAAAAACATAAAACCTTAAAAACTGATAAGAAAACCATAAAAACCTAGAAAAAACTTAAATCCCATAAAAACATTTTAAAAAATCTAAAACCCAAAAAAAAACTAATTACCCTTAAAACCTAAATTCCATAAATAAATAAAAAACAAAAAATCCCTAAAAAACTAAAAAAAATCTAAAGATAATTTAAACAAATATTTATGTTACAAAACACAAAAAACACTTAAAAACAATAAAAACTCAAAAAAACCCTAAAAACTCAAAAAACCCCTAAAAATTCCTAAAAACGTAAAAACACTAAAAACCATGAAAAAATAATAAAACCTTAGAATCCAAAAAACACTTAAAACTTATATATAAAAATGAAAAAAAGTAAAAATACTAAAAGACCCTAAAAACCTCAAAAAAACATAAAAACCATAAAAACCATAAAAACCCAAAAACCCACATAAATATCTAGAAAAAAACTCTAAAATATTGTTCAAACTCTGAAATCATTAAAAACATATTAAACCCCATCAAACCTAAAATACTCCAAAAAACTACTGAAATCCTAAATTAACATTAAAACCAAAAAAACACTAAAACACCTCAAAATCCCTAAAACCCTAAAAAACCATAAAAACCATAAAATTCCTTTAAATTTACAAAAAAAACTAATACCTAAAAACAATTAAAACCCATAAAAACATAAACAAAATTAAAAAACCCATAAAAAACAATAAAAATACTAAAACTCCAAAAAATTCCTAAAACCCTGAAAACCAAATAAAATCTTAAAAATAAGTAAAAATACCTTAAATAATAAAAAAACCATAGAACCCTAAAATCTGTAAGAAAACATTAAAAACATGAAAATACTTTAAACCCCTAAAAACTAAAAAATGGATATAATCCTTAAACACCCTAAAACCCCTAAACCCCTAAAACAATAAAAACTGAAAAAACACATAAAACGCCTAAAGGACAAATAAAACTCTAAAAACACATTAAACCCCTAAGAAATTAAAATTCTAAAAAACCATAGAAAAATATAAGAAACGTCAAATTTTTTAAAAATCCTTAAAAATTCCTATAAACAAAAAAACCCTAAAAATCATGAAAACCGATAAGAAAACCTTAAAACTAAAAACACATAAATTCCTAAAACCCTAAAAAACTAAAAATTAAAAAAACCCCAAAACCCAAAAAAAAACCAAAAAAACCCTCAAAATCCATAAAAATCCAAAAGATCTATGAAAATCCTAAAAACCACTAAAAACCCTAAAAACCTGAAAAAATTAAAAAAACTAAGAAAACATTCAAAACCTAAAAAGAAATAAAACCCCACAAAACCTAAAAAATGATAAGAAACCTAAAAAACCCTAAAATGACCCTAAAACCATAAAACCCTCTAAAAACAATAAAAAATAATAATAAATCAAAAACCCTTTCAAACCAATAATATCCCGAAAAACCATATAAACCATAAAAAAAACGACTTAAACCCCAAAAAGACATAAAAATTTAAAAATCATAAAACTCATAAAACCCCTCACTATCTCAAAAACACATAAAATCTCATAAAACTCCTAAAAAATCCCTAATAATCAAAAAATGTAGAAAACCCTAAAACCCTAAGAAAACCATAAAAACCTAATAAACCTAAAACCCATAATAACCTAAAAACGATAAATATCCTAAAACCCTCAAAGTAGTAAAACCACTTAAATTCCCTAAAAATAAGAAAAACCCATAAATATCCAAAAAATCCCTAAAATCCCAAAAAACAGTAAAACCCATAAGAAAACCAAAAAAATAAAAAAAGACTCCTAGAACCCCTATAAACATTAAAACCACTATAAGAACCTAAAACCCCTAAAAACCATAAAACCTCCTAAAACAATATAAATACTAAAACCATTAAAAAACCTAAACCCAAAAAAACTATACAAAAAATTTATACTCCAAAAAATGTTAAAAAAACTCTAAAAACATTAAAACCGCTAAATACTCAATAAAACCCTACAAACCCAAAAAATAATAAAAACCCTAGAATCACCAATAATCCCTAAAAACCCTAAAATCCAAAAAAATCCTGAAAAAGCCCAAAATATCTATAAAAGTGTAAAAATCCCTGAAACCCCTAAAACCCATTAGAAAACCTTAATAACTGAAAAAAATATAAATCCCCTAAAAACCCAAAAAACTATTAAATACACTAAAGGAACTTAAAATTCATCAAAATTCCCAAAAACCATAAAAACAAAAAAATCCAATAAAAACCTTCAAATCCATTAAAACAATAAAAAATCGAAAAACATTGAAAAACACTAAGAAAAGCTTCAAATCCTAAAATAACTTAGAGCCCCTACAGACCTAAATAACACTAAAAACATTGTAAAAACATAAAAATACGCTATAACTCAATAGAACCTAAAACCAAAAAAACCCAAAAGACCCTAAAATCCTAAAAAACGGTGAAACCCCATAAAAATAAGAAAATCCACTAAAAACAGAAAAATCAATTTCAACCCCTAAAAAGTTAAAAAAACACTAAAACCATTTTAAACCAAAAAAAATCAAAAACACTACACAAACCCAAAAACCCATAAAAACCATAAAAACCCTTAAAATTCTAAACACCCTATAAACCCTCAAAATCACTAAAAATCCTAAAAATTACTTAAAAGTCCCTAAAACAAAAAAAAACATCAAAAACTCTATGAAAACCTTAAAAACTTAGATGCACTTAAAACCCCTACACAACATAAAAATTTCATAAACCATAAAAACCCCTAGAAAACCCTAAAACCCCTCAAATTCCCCTAAACACTTAATAAAAAATACTAAAAATTCTTTATAAATGCCCCAAAATGTAAAAAAAAACTAAAACCTAAAAAACCAAATAAAACCTTTATAACCTAAAAACATAAAACACATAAAAACCTAAAATACCTAAAATACCAAAAATACCCTAAAACCCCTAAAAACAATAAAAACCATACAAACTTCTAAACCCTAAAACCCACTAAAACTCTAAAACCCCCCTTAATCCCCAAATGACATTTAAAAAATCTATAAAACCATAAAAACCCAAAAAACTCAAAAAAAAACCCCCTAAAAAAACCTAAAAATAACCAAAAAATCCTAAAATTCCATAAAACCCATAGATCCATCAAAATCCTTAAAAAACCTAAAACCCATAAAAACACAAATGAAATCCATAAAAATGTAAAAAAATCACTAAAATTCCTTAAAAAACATTAAAACAAAAACACATTTAAAACACCAAAAACCCTAAAAAACACTTACAACCCTAAAACCCCGCACAATCCTAAAAACACTCAAAATTCAAAAAAATCCCTAAAATAATAAATATAATAAAAGGCCCTAATTACTAATAAATCCCTAAAATCCCCTAAAACCCCAAAAAAACCCATTGAAAACCTTAAAACCTAAAGACCGAGAAAACCCCCACAAACCAAGAAAACACTAAAAACCCTAAAATAGCATAAAAATTATATAAGACCCTAAAACAACTTAAAATCTTCAAAACCACTTAAAATATTTAAAAATACATTAAACCCATAAAAACAATAAGGCCCTATAAAACACTAAAAAATTACCCCCTATAATCACAAAAAACCCTAGAACCCCTGAAAAACCTAAAAATTCTTATTGGCGGTCATTAACCAAAAAATCATAAAAAGTCCATTAAAATCTCTAAAAATGTAAAAAAACATGAAAATAATGAAAAAACCAAAAAAAACTAAAAATAGTTAAAAACACAAAAAATTCAAAACCCATAAAAACCATAAAAAACACTAAAACCAATTAAAACCCAAAATCCCACTGAAAATATAAAACCCCATTAAATCTTAAAAAACATTAAAAACTCTAAAAACTACAAAACCCCTAGAAACATGAAAATTATATAAAACCCAAAAAAACCCATAAAAAACACAAACCCCCCAAAAAACCATAAAAGGCCATAAAAATCCTATAAAAACTCTAAAAATACCTAAAAATGTAAAAACCCATAAAAAATTGAAAACCCTTAATAAACCCCTAAAATCCTAAAAATAAATAAAACCCCTAAAACCTAGAAAACCATAAAACCCCAAAAAAAATCATAAAAACCATATGAACCCAAAAAACCCTATAAAAACCATAGTATTTATAAAAAAGAAGTAAAAAAATTAAATTCCATTACATAGTTAAATACTTTAAAAACACTAAAAACTCATAAAACTATAAAAAACTCCAAAAACACTAGAATCCCAAAATCCATAAAACCACAAAATACCACAAATCCTTCAAATCCCTCAAACATTCTAAAAACCTTAAAAACCATTAATATAATAAAAATACCCAAAATCCCTAAAAATTTAAAAAACCCAAGATTCCTTGAAAACCAAAAAGAAAACCTAAAAATCTTATAAACAATTAAAACCCTGAAAATACTAAAAAATGCTAAAAACCCAAAAAATATATAAACCCTAAAACCCCTAAAACTTTAAAAACCTAAAACCCCATAAAAACCATTAAACCACTAAAAATTATAAAAACTATTTCACCCAGAAAATACATTAAAAATACTATAAAATAAAAAAACCCATGAAATCACAATTAACCCTAAAAACAGTAAAAATCGAAAAAACCACTAAAGACCATCAAAATCTATAAAAACTTAAAAACCCATTAAAATTCAAAAAAATCCCTAAAAATGTAAAAAATCAAAAAATGAAAAAACTATAAGAATACCTCAAAACATAGAAGCACTTAAAAAAATAAAAACCTAAAAACACATAAAACCTCAAAAAAAAATTGTTAAAACCCTAAAAGACCCTAAAATTGTAAAAACCCCCTAAAAAAATAAAAATCTCTAAGAAAATTAAAACCCCATTAAAATCATAATAAAAACTAAAAAAAAATTAAGAACCCTAAAAATGCTAACCCCCCCCCCCCCCATACCTAAAACTATAAAACCCCATATAATCCTAAAAAATCACTAAAATTCCAAATAAAACATATAAAACCCTAAAACCCAAAGAAAACATTAAAAAATAAAAAAACATTAAACCCCTGAAAACCCAAAAGACCCAAAAACCCCAAAAACACCAAACACCCATAAAAATCTTATTAAAACATTAAAAAACCCTAAAATCCCATAAAATCCCGAAAAACACTAAAACTTTAAATACCTTTTAAACACCTAAAAATGTTAAAACCCAAAAAACATTAAAATCACTAAAAAATTCAAAAAACCCAAAAATAAAAAAAAACCATAAAAACACTAAAAACCCAAAACCCAAAAAAATTATTAAAAGGAAAAAAGAACAATAAAAATACAGAAAATAACCAAAAAACTATAAAAACATAAAAAATCCTAAAAACCTTAAAAACCCCGAAGAAATCTTTAAATACCTAAAAACACTTAAAATCCATAGAAACCCAAACAACGGTAAATCCTTAAAAACCGTAAAACCCTAAAAATCTCTCAAATTAAATAAAAATCCAAAAATCCAATAAAAACATCAAAAAATCCTAAAAATTCATAAAAACATTAAAAACCTAAAATATCTAAAAACCCTAAGAGAACCATGAAACCATAAAAAAACATAAAACCACTAAAACATAAAAAATGATAAAGACACTAGAAACATTAAAAGTCCCTAAAGCCCATTAAAACCCATAAAACCCCTAAAACCATAAAAATCCAAAAACCCCGTGAAACCCTAAAAAAACATTGAAACTCTAAAAAACCTTTAAACCCATAAAAATTTAAAAAAACTATAAAAAACCATAAAACACTAAAAAATAAAATAAAACATCAAAACCATAAAAACCCAAAAATCTTAAACCCTAAAAAACCTCAAAATCCTTAAAAATCCTAAAACCCATTAAAATCCTAGACAAGATATTAAAATCCCTAAAATGTAAAAAGGAATTAACAATCTTAAAACCCCCCTATAAAATCCTTAAATCAAAAAAAAAATTAAAACCACTTAAAACCTAAAAGAGGATAAAAACCCTAACTAACAATAAAAACCCTTAAAACTCCCTAAAAACCAGAAAACCCCCTAAAATATATAAAAATAATAAAAACCCTAAAACCCACTAACCATTCATCAAAACATTTAAACCTCTAAAAATATTTTAAAAACCTTAAAACCCCTTAAAAGATTAAAAAATCCTTCAATCCCCCCCCAACACCATGAAACCATAAAAATACTAAAAAAACCTTAAAACCCTATATATCCCAAAGAACTATAAAAACTCATAATATTCCAAACAAATCCCTAAAAATCCCAAAAATTTAAAAACCATAAAAATCCCTAAGAAAAATATAAATTCCTAAAAACATTTTAAACCCCTAAAAATGTTAAAATTGCTAAAAACCCAAAAAACCCTAAAACTCCTAAAAACCCCTTAAATCCAAAAAAATCCCTAAATCCCAATAAAATCTATAAAACCCCTTAAAACCACTAAAAATTTAAAAAAAATATTAAAATCCACAATACCCTATAAACGTAAACAAAAACCAAAAAACCCCAAAAAACCAAAAAATCAAAAAACCCTAAATACAAAAAAAAAACAACAAATTCTAAAAATTCCCTAAATCCCCTAAAATTCCATAAAAATCCTAAAAATACATAAGATCCATAAAATTGTAAATAACCAAAAATCCTTAAAAACCCCTTAAGAAAACCTAAAAACCCTTAAAAATTATAAAAAACACTAAAATCCCTAAATAACCCCTAAAACCTAAAAACCAAAAAATCATAAAACACCCTGAAAACATTAAATTCTATAAACAATCATAAAGACCCTAAATCCCATTATAAACTCTATAAATATTAAACCCATAAAACATTAAACAACTCTAAAACCCATTACATTAAAAAAAAACTCAAGATAACCCAAAAAAACCATAAAAATCCAAAAATGCCCCAGAAATCTCTAAAAAAGTAAAAAAAATCCTAAATACTCTAATCACGCCTATGAAAACCATGAAAAAAATGTAAAAATTAAATTCTCTAAAAAACCTAAAAACGCTAAAAACCATTAAATCCTTAAAACACTTAAAATATCTAAAAAACTAAAATACCATAAAAATCCATAAAAATCCATAAAAATACCAAAAAAAACCCAAAAACCTAGAAAACCTATAAGAAATCCTAAAAAACCTAAAAAATCATAAAACACCTAAAAACCTAAAAACATTAATAAACTATAGAAACCCTAAAACCCCCTAAAACATATAAAACCTCTAAAAATCATTAGAATCCCATTAAAACACTAAAACCCATCTAAATCTCTAAGAATAGTAAAAACCCTTTAAAAATTATATAAATATTCGTAAAAACCTAAAAACCCATAAAAACCATGAAACCCCTAATAAAAACCTTGAAAACCATAAATAAATTAAAAACCAATTAAAACTTAAGAAATTACAATTCCTTTGACATATATTTCTTTTTTCCGTACAAATAAACCAAAAAAATTCTTAAACCCTAAAAGACCCTACAAACCCTAAAAACCCTGAACCCAAGAAAAATCATAAACCCCACTCAAGACTCTAAAAAACATTTCAATCCCTAAAACACTAAAAAAATTAATACCCTTAAATCCCAAAAAACACAAAAACAAACCTAAAACCCTAAAAAGCCCTAAAACCACCTAAAACCCCATAGAAACCCTCAACATCCGTAAAACCCTAAAAACCATAAAAATCATAAAAAATCCCAAAAAGATCACTTAATATGTAAAAACCCCATAAAACCCATAAAATTCCTAAGAAAAACTTACAATCTAAAAATCATTTAAAACCCTTAAAAACCAAAAATACCTAAAATCACCGAAAACCCTAAAACCCTAAAAACTATAAAACCCCAAAACCATTAAAAATCCCTAAAACCCCTGAAAACATACAATAGTTAAAAAACCCTAAAATCTCAAAAAACATAAATACCCATAAACATGTAGAAAAATAATAAGAAAACATTTTAAACCTAATAACTCTTAAAGACCTAAAACCTATAAAATGCTAAAATAAAAAACCCAAAAATCCCTACCTCCCTTGTAAGAAATCAAAAAATCCCTAAACACCCTAAAGACCGACCAAAATGTTAAAAAACGTTAAATTCAAAAAAAACATAAAATCTCTAAAAAAACTAAGAAAACCTTAAAAACCTAAAAACACTTAAAAACCATAAAAACCAAAAAAAACCTTAAAAACATAAAATTACCCTAAAACCCTAAAAACCTTAAAAACCATAAAAACACAAAAACCATAAAAACCCATCAAACATTAAAAAAACAATAAAGTCCTATATAAACAATAACACCACTAAATACTATAAAAACCCTTTAAAACCCTAAAACGTTAAAAACTCTAAAAACCTTGAAAAGAAAAAAAATCATTCAATAAAACCCAAAATAACCATAAAAACATAATAACCCGCAAAATAACTAAAACCACTAAAAACAATAATAAATAAAAAATTCACTAAAATCCATAAAGACATAAAAACCATAAAAGCATAAAAATATTAATAAAACCCTAAAATCCAAAAAAAACATAAAAACTCTAAAAACTTAAAAAAACACTGAAATAAATAAAAATATTAAAAATATTAAAACCCTGAAACCCTAAAACCCATAAAAACCCTAAAACCCAGAGAAAACAATAAAAACCATTTAAATCCCTAAAATGATAAAAAAAAACTCTAATAACATTAGAAACCACTAAAACCCCATAAATAACCGAAAACCACTAAAACTCTAAACCCCTTTAAACCCTATAAACATTATTAAATTCTAAATAAACCCTAAAAACCCTAAAAACCCTAAAAACTCAAAAAACCCCAAATAACCCTAAAAATTGTAAAATCTCTCATAATCCTTTAAAATCCTAAAACAAAATAAAAATACTAAAAAATTACTTAAAATACCTAAGAACATAAAAAACCCTAAACACTTAAGAAACCTTATGAAAACCATAAAATTGCTAAAAATTTGAAAAACCCAAAAAAACCCAAAATCCTTCCAAATCGCAAAATAGTCCAAGAAAAATCATAAATATCCTAAAAATCACTAAAAAAATAAAAATGTAAAAAATATTAAAAACCCTGAAATACCCTAAGAAAAGATAAAAACGTAAAAACACTTAAAACCCCTAAATATTTAAAAACTCTTAAAAACCCCTAAAACCCTAAAAAGACACTAAAACACATATAACACCACAAAACCATAACCACCCCAAAAACCTTTAAGAACCATAAAAACCGCTAAAACCACTAACAAATATATAATTAGTTTACAACCCTAAAACATTTTGAAAATATTTAAATACCTTACAAACCCAAAAATCCTAAAAAAACTTTAAAAACCCTCAAAATCAATAAAACACTAAAAAACCATAAAAATAACTAAAAATATTAAAAACCCTAATATCCTTAATTATCCTATGGAAACTCTAAAAAACATAAAACACTCAAAATACCTAAAAACCTACAAAATGATAAATACCCTAAGTATCCTAAATACCCTAATACCTTGAAACCCATCAAAATGATTAAATCAACTAAAAAACCATAAAATTCCTAAAAATACCTAAAAAAATAAAAAACACTAAAAACAAAAAAAACCTAATAAAACCTTAAATTTGAAAACTTATTAAATCTCTTTAAAGCCTAAAAATGATAAAAACCATAAAACCACTCGAAACCCTAAAATCCCTAAAAACACTAAAAACCCATAAAAACCAAAAAAATCTCATACAATCCCAAAAATATGTAAAAAACCCTAAAACCTTGAAAATCTCTAATACAACATTGAAAAACTATAAACACGTAAAACACTAAAAACGTAAAAAATTATAAAATATTAAAAATTCATAAAATGAAAATAAACCTCTAAAAAGAGTAAAAACCCCCCTAAAACCCTTAATAACTCTAGAAATCCATTAAAACCCTAAAATACACTAAAACCTTTATAAATCTTTTAAACCATTAAAACATTATAAAATCTAAAAAATTGTTAGACCCCAAAAATATCAACAGAATATAAAACCCCCAAAAAACCATAAAAACTCTCAAAACAATAAAACCACTCAAAAAACCTAAAAGAATAAAATTTTAACAATCATAAAAAACTTTAAAATACCGAAAAATGTAAAAAAATATAAAAAATCATGAAAGACAATAATATATCCATAAAACACAAAAACAGTTAAAACCCTAAAAACAAAAACAAGACACTAAAAACCCTAAACCCCAGAAAAACCCTTAAAAACCAAATAATAAATAAAAATACTAAAAATCACTATAAATATCAGAAAACATAAAAAACCCTGAAAATATGAAAAACACATAGAATCCCTTAAAAACCCAAAATCACTTAAATCCCATAAAATACTAAAAAACATTAGGAAGCCTAAAATACCTAAAAGACCATAAAACCCAAAATACCCCTAGAAACTGATAAAACCATAAAAATAAAAAAACCTATAAAACCCATTTTAACTCTTAAAAATAATAAAAACTACAAAAAATATAAAAAAAACCCTAAAAGACTAAAAAACTCTAAATTCCAAAAAAAAAACCATAAAACAACTACAATCCCTAGAAACACTAAATCCTTCAAAATACCTAAAACACTAAAAATTCATTAAAAAGCATACAAATATCAAAAAAACATAACAACACCTAAAACCCAGAAAACACATAAGAAAGCCTAAAAAACATAAAACAAATAAATACCATAAAACTGAAAAATTCCTAAAAACACTAAAAACCATAAAACCATAAAAACCTTCAAAATCCCAAAAAATATTCAAACCAATAAAAATATAAAAAAGTTCTAAAAATCCCTAAAACCATCAAAATCCTTAAAAACCCGAAAAACCATAATAATGTTAAAAATCCCTAAAAATGAATAAAAACAAAAAATACCCTAAAATTCTAAAAACTATAAGAAAACCATAGAATCCTAAAAACACTTAAAACCCCATAAAAACCTAAATCACTAAAAAGAATAATAAACTATATAATCATGAAAACCATAAAATTAACTTTAATCATTAAAACCCCATAAAACCCCCATAAAAACCATAAAACTGTTAAAAACCCTAAGACCCTTTAAACCCCTAAAAGTGTTAATAGAACTCAAAAAACCCATAAAACTCTTAAAAACTCAAAAATCAATAAAAACAAAACAATACCATTAAACACATAAAACACTAAAACCCTAAAAACTTTAAAAAATTTTGAAAATAAAAAAACTAAAAAAAACCTAAAAATAATAAAATTCCATAAAAAACCTAAAAACACTAAAAACCCAAAAAACCTAAAAATCCAAAAAATCGCAAAAAAAAAATAAAAGATCCAAAAAAGACCTAAAAATATCAAAAATAAAAAAAAAACCCAAAACCCTTGTAAAACTCTAAGGAAACATTAAAAACCTAAAAAACATAATTCCCTAAAAAACCTAAAGTCACTAAAAACATTACAAAACCCTAAAATCCCTTAAAGACCCTAAAAACCCTCAAGATCCTTAAAAACCATAAAATTCTAAAAATTCTAGAAAGTTATAAAAATACATAAAATGTTAAAAACCTCTAAAAACCACAAAAACCCATTAGAAAACTATAAAAACATAAAAAAAACTTATAACCCCTAAACACCTACAAAATGATAAAAACCCTAAAACCCCTAAATACCAGAAAATCCCTAAAACCCTAAAAATAATAAAATTTATTAAAAACCCTAAAAAACCTTAAAAACAGAAAAGGCCTAAAATCCTTAAAAAAATAAGAAAAACGAAAAACCTAAAAACAATGAAAACCCATTAATCCCTTAAAACCTGTAAAAACCTCAAAAATCCCAAAACCACAAAAAAACCCAAAAAACCCACAAAATCCCTAAAAAACTAAAAAACCTAAAAAAATACAAAAAAATACCTAAAAAAATTAAAAACTCTAATAACACTAAAAACCCCTAAGAGAACATTAATTACAAAAAAATACCAAAAAACCTTAAAAATTTTAAAAACGAAAAATATCAAAACCCATTAAAACCCTAAAACCCAAAAAAATCCATAAAAACCATAAAAACCATTAAAACCTCAAAAAATCCTTAAAAATACCTATAATCTGAATGAAAATTAATTTTTTTTACTGTAAGAAAACCTTAAAATCCTGAAAAAAATGAAAAACACTAAAAAAATGCTAAAAACACTAAAAACCCTAAAATGACCATAAAAGAACTAAAGATTATAAAACCCCCTAAATCCATTAAAATCCTTAAAAGTTCATAAAAATGTAGAAAAACACGGAAAAACTAAAATATCTTTAATCCCATAAAAATTTTAAAATATAGTAAATACATTAACATCCCAACAAACCCAAAACAAAACACTAAAACTCAAAAACCCCCTAAAACCCATAAAAACCGTAAAACCCCCAAAATCCCAAAAACCATAAAAACCCATAAAAAAACTATAAAATCCCAAAAATCCCTAAAAAGCTAAAAATTTATTAAAATCCGAAAACCCCTAATAAAACAATAAAGACATAAAAACATAAAAACAATTAAAACCTCTAAAAATACTGAAAACATGAAAAATAGAAATAATAATAAAATTCTCTAAAAACCAAGAAAACTACAATAATATTATAAAAGTCCTCAAAATCCCAAAAAGAATAAGAAAAATATAAAAACCATGTGAAACCCTAAGGAAACATTAAAAACTGAAAAACACATAAAACTCCTAAAAACCTAGAAAACAATAAAAACAAAAAATCCCTAAAAGACCCTAAAAACCTTAAAACTCAAAAAACAATAAAAAACACTAAGAATTGAATCAAAAACCAAAAAATAAATAAAAACACTAGAAACCACTAAAACTCTAAAATCCATTTGGAACCCAAAAAATGTTAAAAATCTCTAAATAACCTCAGAAACACGAAGTAAAACTAAAAAACGCCTAAAATAGAAAAATGAACTATAAAACACTAAAAATCCTCAAAATCCATACAAGAACTAATATCCATAAAATGCCTAAAAACATAAAAACTCCATAAAAACCCTGAAAACCCTAAGAAAACCTTAAATTCCTAAAAGCCCTTAAAACCCCTAAAATAAAATTATAAAACACTAAAACCTAAAAACATCAAAAAACCTCAAAACCCAGAAAACATAAAACCCTAAAAAATATAAAAACCGTAAAAAAGCATAAAAACCCAAAACATCCTCTAAGACCCCAAAACCTTTTTAAACCCTCAAAACATTAAAAAAATAAAAAACCTTGAACCCCTAAAGAAGCTAAAAAATCCAAAAAACCCCAAAAATCCAAAAAAACCCAAAAACCAGAAAAAACCCTAAAACCCCTCAAAATCCCTACAACCCATAAAAAACATTAATATTCCCCTAAAATATTTAAATTTTAAAAAACCCTGAAAAACCTTAAGAAAACCATAAAAACCTAAAAACATTTAAACTGTGTAAAAATTCTAAAACACCTAAAAAACTTAAAAACCATAAACACCATAAAAAAAACCTAAAAACCATAAAAATCCCTTAACACATAAAAATACTGTAAAAACACTTATAACCCCTAAAATCCCTCAAAAACCAGAAAACCCTAAATAAAGTAAAAATGCTAAAAACCCTTAAAACCTCTAAAAGACCCTAAAACCCCTTAAAACCCTTAAAATAATAAAAACCCTAAATAATCACCAAAAACCCTAAAACCAATCAAAAATCTACAAACCTATTAAATCCCTAAATTTTTTAGAAATATTTAAAAACCCTAACATCTCAAAAGATCCCTATAAACTGAAATGGCCATAAAACCGATAAAAACATAAAATACCTTAAAACCACCCAACATCTCTAAAAACCATAAAACCCAAAAAATATTTTAAAAAATACATAAAAATACCTAAAAGTGTAAAACCCAAAAACCATAAGAAAACATTAAAAACCTAAAACACATAAAGCACTTAAAAAACTTAAAAATCATAAACCTTCAAACCACTCAAAATCCCTAAAACTCTTAAAAACAATAAAATCCAAATAAACATTAAATCTATAAAAATATAAACAACCGTAAAAACCTTGAAAACCCCAAATAAAACAAAAAAAATAAAAAACACTTATAACTCCTATAAAAAAATGAAAACAAAACTAAATATACCCTAAAACCCTAAAACCATAAAACCCCTAAAAATAGTAAAACTTCTAAAATTTCATAAAACACCTAAAAACACATTTAAAACACTAAAAACCCATTAAACCCTTAAAACCATTAAAAAAATATAAAAACCATAGAAACTATAAAAACTCAATAGAACCCTAAAACCCCAAATTCCTTAAAATTAATAAAAACCCTAAAATTTTCCAAACACCATGAAAACCCATAGAAATGCTAAAAAATTAATAAAAAATTAATAAAAATAAAAACCATATAATACCTAAAAACCCCTAACAAAATCATAGAACCTAAAAATTCTGAAAACCCCTAGAACCAGAAAAAATGAAAGAAAAACATTAAAAACATTAAAACCCTAAAAACACTACAAACCCTAATAACCTCTGAAATCCTTAAAACCCCAAAATCCTATAAAACCAAGAATCCATTAAAAACTATGAAAACCCTTTAAACCATTAAATCATTTAAAAAATCCGGAAAAATCGAAAAATAAAAAAAAATTCAAAACACCACTAAAACCCAAAAAACCATAAAAAACCCTGAAAATCCCTAAAAACTAAAAAATTATAAAAAATAATAAAAGACATGAAATTTCTTAAAAACATAAAAAATATTATAATACCTTAAAACATCTATGAATAACATAAAAACATAAAAACACTAAAATACCCAAAAAAATATTAAAATTATTAAAACCCAAAAAACCCAAAAAACCCAAAAAACCCAAAAAAACCATAAAAACCAAAAACACCATAAATACTATAAAAATCATAAATGGACCACTAAAACTATAAAAACCTGTTATACCAATAAAAAATTTAAAAACTCTAAATAACTTTTAAACCCCTAAGAACTCAAAAAATACTAAAAAATAAAAAAATAAAAAATCCCTAAAACCCATAAAATCCTAAAACACCAAAGAATACCTAAACACTATAAAAACACATAAAAATCATAAAATATCCCTAAAAATCTCTAAAAATGTAAAAAAATCTAAAAACCCTGAGAACACCTAATAAAACCTTAAAACCCTATTAAAATCTAAAACCCCAAAACAACTAAAAACACTAAAAACAAGTTATATCACTAAAAATGTTAAAATACTATAATAAATCCTAAAACATATAAAACTCCAAAAAACCCTAATCACACAAAAAACCATAAAAACCCAGAAAAATAAAAAAACCACTAAAAAACCTAAAAACCCCAAAATATCATAGAAACCCGTTAAAATCCTAATAAGGACCTAAAAATACCTTAAATAATACAAATCCCTAAAAACCATCAAACCCCCTAAGAAATCCAAAAAAACCTAAATACATTTTAAAACCCTAAAAACATGAAAAATGATAAGAATCCTAAAACACCTAAAATCTTAAAAACTATTAAAACCACTAAAAATCACTAAAACCCACAAAAAAACTGTAAAAAACTTTTAACCACCTAAAGAATTTAAAAAATACTAAAAAACATAATAACATAACGATGTAAAAAAACTCCAAAAACCCCAAAAAATAATAAACCCCATAAAAACAGCAAAACACTCAAAATCCCTAAAGACCCTAAAACCCATAAAATTACTAAAAAAATCCCTGAAATTCAATAAATAATCAAAACGCCATAATAAACCTAAAAAACACTACTAAAAACTTAATGACCCCTAAAACACATAAAACCCATAAAAACCAAAAAAACTAAAAACCCGGAAATCCATAATAATTGTAAAAAAACCTAAAAACCTAAAAATACTAAAAAATCATTAAAACCCATAAAAAGTAAAAAAAACCCTTATTAACATGATACCCTTATGTAAACCATAAAAACCTGCAAACACTTAAATACACTAAAACACCCAAAAATTATAAAAACCCTAAAAATACTAAAAAACCATAAAACCCTCAAAATCCATAAAATCCCTAAAAATGAATAAAATTCAAAAAAATCCCTATAAATTCATAAAAAATGTAAAAAACATAAAAACCTTAAAAACTGATAAGAAAACCATAAAAACCTAGAAAAAACATAAATCCCATAAAAACATTTTAAAAAATCTAAAACCCAAAAAAACACTAATAACCCTTAAAACCTAAATTCCATAAATAAATAAAAAACCAAAAATCCCTAAAAAACTAAAAAAAATCTAAAGATAATTTAAACAACTAATTATGTTACGAAACACAAAAAACATTTAAAAACAATAAAAACTCAAAAAAACCCTAAAAACTCAAAAAACCCCTAAAAATTCCTAAAAACGTAAAAACACTAAAAACCATGAAAAAAACTAATAAAAACTTAGAAACCAAAAAAACACTTAAAATTTATATAAAAATGAAAAAAATTAAAAATACTAAAAGACCCTAAAAACCTCAAAAAAAACATAAAAACCCTAAAAACCATAAAAACCCAAAAACCCCCATAAAAATCTAGAAAAAAAACTGTAAAATCTTGTTCAACCTCTAAAATAATTAAAAACATATTAATCCCCAACAAACCTAAAATAATCCAAAAAACTACTGAAATCCTAAATTAACATTAAAACCAAAAAAAACACTAAAACACCTCAAAATCCCTAAATCCCTTAAAAACCATAAAAACCATAAAATTCCTTTAAATTTCCAAAAAAAAACAAATACCTAAAAAAAATTAAAACCCGTAAAAACATAAAAAAAATTAAAAAACCCGTAAAAAACAATAAAAATACTAAAACTCCAAAAAATTTCTAAAACCCTGAAAACCAAATAAAATCCTAAAAATAAGTAAAAATACCTTAAATAATAAAAAAACCATAAAACCCTAAAATCCGTAAGAAAACATTAAAAACTTGAAAATACTTTAAACCCCTAAAAACTAAAAAATGGATGTAATCCTTAAACACCCTAAAACCCATAAACCCCTAAAACAATAAAAACTGAAAAAAACACATAAAACGCCTAAAGGACAAATAAAACTCTACAAACCCATTAAAGCCCTAAAAAATTAAAATTCTAAAAAACCATATAAAATACAAGAAACCTCAAATTTTTTAAAAATTCTTATAAATTCCTATAAACAAAAAAACCCAAAAAATCATGAAAATCGATAAGAAATCCTTAAAAACTAAAAACACATAAATCCCTAAAACCCTAAAATACTAAATATTAAAAAACCCCAAAACCCAAAAAAATCCCATAAAACCCCTCAAAATCCATAAAAATCCAAAAGAACTATGAAAATCCTAAAAACCACTAAAAACCCTAAAAACCTGAAAAAATTATAAGAACTAAGAAAACATTCAAAACCTAAAAAGACATAAAACCCCACAAAACCTAAAAAATGATAAGAACCCTAACAAACCCTAAAATGATCCTAAAACCATAAAACCCTCTAAAAATAATAAAAAATAATAATAAATTAAAAACCCTTTCAAACCAATAATATCCCTAAAAGCCATATAAACCATAAAAACAAAAAAACGACTTAAACCCCAAAAATCCTTAAAAATTTAAAAATCATAAAACTCATAAAACCCCTCACTATCTCAAAAACACATAAAATCTCATAAAAATCCTAAAAAAATCCACAATAATTAAAAACGGTAGAAAACCCTAAAACCCTAAGAAAACCATAAAAACCTAAAAAACCTAAAACCCATAATAACCTAAAAACGATAAACATACTAAAACCCTTAAAGTAGTAAAACCACTCAAATTCCCTAACAACAAGAAAACCCCATAAATATCAAAAAATTCCCTAAAATCCCAAAAAACAGTATAACCCATAAGAAACCCAAAAAATGAAAAAACACTCCTAGAACCCCTATAAACGTTAAAACCACTAAAAGAACCTTAAACCCCTAAAAACCCATAAAACCCCCTAAAACATTATAAATACTAAAACCATTAAAAACACTAAACCCAAAAAAACTATACCAAAAATTTAAACTCCAAAAAATGTTAAAAAAAACTATAAAAACATTAAAACCACTAAATACTCACTAAAACCCTACAAACCCAAAAAATAATAAAAACCCTAGAATCGCCAATAATCCCTAAAACCCTAAAGACCAAAAATATCCTGAAAAATCCCTAAATATCTATAAAAGTGTAAAAATCCATGAAACCCCTAAAACCCATTAGAAAACCTTAATAACTGAAAAACTATAAATCCCCTAAAAACCCAAAAAACTATTAAATATAGTAAAGGCCCTTAAAATTCATCAAAATTCCCAAAAACCATAGAAACACAAAAATCCAATAAAAACCTTAAAATCCATTAAAACAATAAAAAATTGAAAAAAATTGAAAACACTAAGAAAAGCTTCAAATCCTAAAATAATTTAGAGCCCCTACATTCCTAAATAACACTAAAAACATTGTAAAAACATAAAAATACACGAAAACTCAATAGAAACTAAAAGAAAAAAAAACCCTAAAGACCCTAAAAACCTAAAAAATGGTAAAACCCCATAAAAACAAGAAAATCCACTAAAAACAGTAAAATTACATTAAACCACTAAGAAGTTAAAAAAACACTAAAACCCTTTTAAACCCAAAAAAATCAAAAACACTACACAAACCCAAAAACCCATAAAAACCATAAAAAACCTTAAAATCCAAAACACCCTATAAACCCTCAAAATCACTAAAAATCATCAAAAACTCTAAGAAACCCTTAACAACATAGAAGCACTTAAAACCCCTAAACAACATAAAAATTTCAAAAACCATAAAAACCCATAGAAAACCCTAAAACCCATCAAATTCCCCCAAACACCTAATAAAAAAATCCTAAAAATTATTTATAAATGACCGAAAATGTAAAAAAAACTAAAACCTAAAAAACCAAATAAAACCTTTATAACCTAATAAACATAAAACACATAAAAACCTAAAAAACCAAAAATACCAAAAATACCCTAAAACCCCTAAAAACAGTAAAAACTATAAAACCTTCTATACCCTAAAACCCACTAAAACTCTAAAACCCCTCTTAATCCCCAAATAATGTTTAAAAAATCTATAAAACCATAAAAACCCAAAAAACTCAAAAAAACCCTAAAAAACCTAAAAATAACCAAAAAAATCCTAAAATTCCATAAAACCCATAGATCCATCAAAATCGCTAAATAACCTAAAACCCATTATAACCCAAATGAAATCCATAAAAATGTAAAAAATTCACTAGAAATCCTTAAAAACATTAAAACCAAAACACATTTAAAACCCCAAAACCCCTAAAAAACACTTACAACCCTAAAACCCCACACAATCCTAAAAACACTCAAAATTCAAAAAAATCCCTAAAAATAATAAATATACTAAATGGCCCTAAATCCAAATAAATCCCTAAAATCCCCTAAAACCCAAAAAAAACCCAATGAAAACCTTAAAACCTAAAGATAGAGAAAACCCCCACAAACCAAGAAAACACTAAAAACCCTAAAATAGCATAAAAATTATATAAGACCCTAAAAACAACTTAAAATCTTTAAAATGACTTAAAATCATTAAAAATACATTAAACCCATAAAAACACTAAGGCCCTATAAAACACTAAATAATTACCCCCCCTATAATCAGAAAAAACCCTAGAACCCCTGAAAAACCTAAAAATTCATATTGGCAGTCATTAACCAAAAAATCATAAAAAGGCCATTAAAATCTCTAAAAATGTAAAAAAAACATGAAAATAATGAACAAACCAAAATAAACCTAAAAATAGTTAAAAACAGAAAAAATTCTAAAAACCATAAAAAACACTAAAAACCAAGTAAAACCCAAAAACCCACTGAAACTATAAAACCCCATTAAATCTTAAAAAACATAAAAAACTCTAAAAACTACAAAACCCCTAGAAACATGAAAATTGTTTAAAACCCAAAAAACCCCTAAAAACACAAACCCCCCTAAAAAATTAAAAGGCCATAAAAATACGATAAAATCTCTAAAAATACCTAAAAACGTAAAAACCCTTAAATAAATTGAAAACCCTTAATAAACCCCTAAAAACCTAAAAATAAATAAAACCCCTAAAACCTAGAAAACTATAAAAACCCAAAAAAAATCATAAAAACCATATGAACCCAAAAAACCCTATAAAAACCATAAAATTTCTAAAAAAGAAGTAAAAACAATTAAAATCCATTACATAGTTAAATACTTTAAAAACACTAAAAACCCATAAAACTATAAAAAAACTCCAAAAAACACTAGAATCCCAAAATCCATAAAACCACAAAATACCACAAATCCCTCAAATCCCTCAAACTTTCTAAAAACCCTAAAAACCATTAATATAATAAAAATACCCAAAATCCCTAAAAATTTAAAAACCCCAAGATTCTTTGAAAACCAAAAAGAAAACCTAAACATCTTACAAACACTTAAAACCCTGAAAATCCTAAAAAATTCTAAAAACCCAAAAAAATATATAAACCCTAAAACCCCTAAAACTTTAAAAACCTAAAACCCCATAAAAACCATTAAACCACTAAAAATTATAAAAACAATTTCACCCAGAAAAAATATTAAAAATCCTAAAAAATAAAAAAAAACCATGAAATCACAATAAACCATAAAAACAACAAAAATCCAAAAAACCACTAAAGACCATCAAAATCTCTAAAAGCATAAAAACCCATTAAAATTCAAAAAAAAATCCCTAAAAATCCCTAAAAATGTAAAAAATCAAAAATATGAAAAAACTCTAAGAATCCCTCAAAACATAAAAGCACTTAAAACAAATAAAAATCTAAAAACACTTAAATCCTCTAAAAACAAAAAATTGTTAAACCCTAAAAGACCCTAAAACTGTAAAACCCCCCTAAAACCATAAAAATCTCTAAGAACATTAAAACCCCATTATAATTATAATAAAAACTAAAAAATATATAACCCATTTAAACCATAAAAGAGTTAAAAATTATAAAAAATAAAACCCTAAAAAACTCAAAAAACCCCAAAAACCAAAAAAAATAAGAACCCTAAAAATGCTACCCCCCCCCCCCAATACCTAAAACTATAAAACCCCATATAATCCTAAAAAATCACTAAAATTCCAAATAAAACATATAAAATCCTAAAACCCAACGAAAACATAAAAAATAAAAAAACATTAAACCCCTAAAAAGAAAAAAGACCAAAAAACACTTAAAACACCAAACACCGATAAAAATATTATTAAAACATTGAAAAACCCTAAAATCCCATAAAATCCCTAAAAACACTAAAACATTAAATACCTTTAAAACACCTAAAAATTTTAAAACCCAAAAAACATTAAAATCACTAAAAATATCAAAAAACCCAAAAATAAAAAAAAACCATAAAACACTAAAAACCCTAAACCCCAAAAAATTCTTAAAAGGAAAAAAGAACAATAAAAATACTAAAAAATACCAAAAAACTATAAAAACATAAAAAATCCTAAAAACCTTAAAAACCCCAAAGAAATCATTAAATACATAAAAACACTTAAAATCCCTACAAACCCAAACAACGGTAAATCCTTAAAAACCATAAAACCCTAAAAATATCTCAAATTATATAAAAAACCAAAAATCCAATAAAAACATAAAAAATTCCTAAAAATTCATAAAAACATTAAAAACCTAAAATCTCTAAAAACCCTAAGAGAACCATGAAATCATAAAAAACATAAAACCACTAAAACATAAAAAATGATAAAGACACTAGAAACCGTATAAGTCCCTAAAGGCCATTAAAACCCATAAAGCCCCTAAAACCATAAAAATCCAAAAACCCCGTGAAACCCTAAAAAAACACTGAAACTCTAAAACACCTTTAAACCCAAAAAAATTTAGAAAACTATAAAAAACCATAAAACACTAAAAAATAAAACAAAACATCAAAACCATAAAAACCCAAAAATCTTAAACCCTAAAAACCCTCAAAATCCTTAAAAATCCTAAAACCCATTAAAATCCTAGAAAAGATATTAAAATCCCTAAAAATGTAAAAAGGAATTAACAATCTTAAAGCCCCCTATAAAATCCTTAAATCAAAAAAAAATTAAAACCACTTAAAACCTAAAAGTAGATAAAAACCCTAACTGACAATAAAAACCCTTAAAAATCCCTAAAAACCAGAAAACCCCCTAAAATATGTAAAAACAATAAAAACCCTAAAACCTGCTAAACATTCATCAAACCCTTTAAACATCTAAAAATATTTTAAAACCTTAAAACCCCTTAAAAGATTACAAAATCCACTAATCCCCCCCCAAAACCATGAAACCATAAAAATACTAAAAAACCCTAAAACCCTATATATCCCAAAGAACCCTAAAAACTCATAAGAATCCAAAAAAATCCCTAAAAATCCCAAAAATTTAAAAACCCTAAAATCCCTAAGAAAAATATAAATTCCTAAAAACATTTTAAACCCTAAAAATATTAAAATTGCTAAAAACCGAAAAACACCTACAACTCTTAAAACCCCTTAAATCCAAAAAAATCCCTAAATCCCAATAAAATATATAAAACCCCTTAAAACCACTAAAAAATTAAAAAAAATATTAAAATCCACAAAACCCTATAAACGTAAACAAAAACCAAAAAACCCCAAAAAACCAAAAAACCAAAAAACCCTAAATACAAAAAAACAACAAATTCTAAAAATTCCCTAAATCCCCTAAAAGTCCATAAAAATCCTAAAAATACAGAAGATCCTTAAAAGTGTAAAAAACCAAAAAACCTTAAAACCCCCTAACAAAACCTGAAAACCCTTAAAAATTATAAAAAACACAAAAATCCCTAAATAACCCCGAAAACCTAAAAACCAAAAAATCATAAAACGCCATGAAAACCTTAAATTCTATAAACAATCATAAAGACCCTAAATCCCATTAGAAACTCTATAAAAATTAAACCCATAAAACAATAAACAACTCTAAAACCCATAAAAATAAAAAAAAACTCAAGATAACCCAAAAAACCATAAAAATCCAAAAAAGCCTAAGAAATCTCTATAAACGTAAAAAAATCCTAAATACTCTAAACACGCCTATGAAAACCATGAAAAAAATATACAAATTAAATCCTATAAAATACCTAGAAACGCTAAAAACCATTAAAACCTTAAAACGCTTAAAATATCTAAAAAACTAAAAAACCATAAAAATCCATAAAAATACCAAAAAAACCCAAAAACCTAGAAAACCTCTAAGAAATCCTTAACAACCTAAAAAATCATAAAACACCTAAAAACATAAAAACATCAATAAACTATAGAAACCCTAAAACCCCCTAAAACACACAAAACCACCAAAAATCATTAGAATCCCATTAAAACAATAAATCCCATCTAAATCTCTAAGAATAGTAAAAACCCATTAAAAATTATCTAAATATTCGTAAAAACATAAAAACCCATAAAAACCCTGAATCCCCTAATAAAAACCTTGAAAACCATAAATAAATTTAAAACCAATTAAAACTTAATAAATTACAATTCCTTTGACATATATTTCTTTTTTCCTTACAAATAAACGAAAAAAATTCTTAAACCCTAAAAGACCCTACAAACCCTAAAAACCCTAAACCCAAGAAAAATCATAAACCCCACTCAAGACTCTAAAAAACATTTCAATCCCTAAAACACTAAAAAAATAATACCCTTAAAGCCTAAAAAACACAAAAACAAACCTAAAACCCTAAAAAGCCCTAAAACCACCTAAAAACCCCTAGAAACCGGCAACATCCCTAAAACCATAAAAATCATAAAAAATCCCAAAAAGATCACTTAATATGTAAAAACCCCATAAAACCCATAATACTCTTAAGAAAAACATACAAACTAAAAATCATTTAAAACCATTAAAAACCTAAAATACCAAAAATCACTTAAAACCCTAAAACCCTAAAAACTATAAAACCCCAAACCGTTCAAAATCCCTAAAACCCCTGAAAACATATAATAGTTAAAATACCCTAAAATCTCAAAAAACATAAATACCCGTAAACATGTAGAAAAATAATAAGAAAACATTTTAAACCTAATAACTCTTAATGACCTAAAACCTATAAAATGCTAAAATAAAAAATACCCAAAAATCCCGACCTCCCTTGTAAGAAACCACAAAATACCTAAACACCCTAAAGACCCACAAAAATGATAAAAAACGTTAAATTAAAAAAAACATAAATCTCTAAAAACCCTAAGAAAACCTTAAAAACATAAAAACACTTAAAACCCATAAAAACCAAAAATACCTTAAAAACCATAAAAACCATAAAAACACAAAAACCATAAAAACCCATCAGACATTAAAAAAACAAAAAATTCTTATATAAAAAATAACACAACTAAAAATTATAAAAACCCTTTAAAACCCTAAAACATAAAAAACTCTAAAAACCTTGAAAAAAAAATCATTCCATAAAACCCAAAAAAACCATAAAAACATAAAAACCCGCAAAATACCTAAAACCACTAAAAACAATAATAAATAAAAAAATCCCTAAAATCCATAAATACATAAAAACCATAAAATCATAAAAATATTAATAAAACCCTAAAATCCAAAAAAACATAAAAACTCAAAAATTTTAAAAAAACACTGAAATAAATAAAAAAACAAAAATATTAAAACCCTGAAACCCTAAAACCCATAAAACCCTAAAACCCAGAGAAAACAATAAAAACCATTTAAACCCCTAAAATGAAAAAAAAACTCTAATAACATTAAAACTCTAAAAAATTAAAAAAAACACAAACCCCAAAAAACATATAAACAAGAAAACCCCTAACACACCTAAAACCCTCAAAATCACTAAAAATCATAAAAAACCATTATAATTCTAAAAACCATAAAAATCTCTTAAACATTTAAAACCCCTAAAAACTTTTAAAAAGTTAAAGACCATAAAAACAAAAAAAGGCCATAAAACCCTAAAACCACTGAAATGATAAAAACCCTAAAAAACATAAGCACCCTAAAAGCCCATAAAAAACCTAAAACAAATAAAATTTCTAACTCCATTTAATCCCCAAGAAACCTTAAAAACTCTAAAAACCCATAAAATCTATATTTACTAAATAACCCTAAATACCAAACACCTATAAAAACACTAGATTCTAAAAACCTTAAAAAGCACAAAAAAATTTCCCTGAAATTAATAAAAACATAAATAACCCTACAAATTCTGAAAAACTAAGAAAACCATAAATCCTAAAAACATATAAACCCTTAAAAACCTAAAAAACATTAAAAACCCTAAAACCATAAAAAAACTAAGAAACCCTAAAATACCTCAAAATCTATAAAACATCTAAAAAATTAAAAATCATAAAAGTCCTTAGAATCCCTCGAACATAAAAAACACAAAAATCCCTGAAAATCCCTAAGAAAACCATACAAACCTAGAAACACTTAAAACCCATGAAAACCCTTAAAATTCTAAAAAACACTAAAAATACAAAAAACCTTAAACAAAAATAAAACCTTGAAAAAACCCCAAAAATCAATAAAATCCCTAAAATCCACTACAAACTTTAAAACCCTAGAAAAACCAAAAAACATTAAAAACTGTAAAAATATTAAAAACATTAAAAACTAAAAAAACCCTAAACCCCCAAAAAACCATAGAACCCTAAAAACATTAAAAACACCAAACCCCTCAAAATTCTTAAAAACCCAAAACAAATAAAAACCATCAAAAATCAAAAAAATCTCAAAAACATAAAAACCCTAAACACCCAAAGAAAACCATAAAAACCTTAAATCACTTAAATACCCTAAATCCCCTAAAAACACTAAATCCCTAAACAACCCTAAAATCTGTAAAAACATTAAAACACATAAAAAATACCTAAAGATGATAAATTTTCATAAATCCATAAAAACATAAAAACCCTTAAAACCCTACTAACCCTTAAGAAAACCATAAAAACCATGAAACACTTAAACCCCTAATAACGCTATAAACCCTAAAAAATAAATAAACCCATAAAACCCTAAAAACCATAAAACCCTAAAAACCATAAAACCCCTGAAGCCCAAAAAAACACTAAATAACTCTTTGAGCCACTAAAAACACAAAAAACTCTAAAAAAACCCAAACACCCTAAAAACAAAAAAAAACCATAAAACCATAAAAAACATTAAAAATCTAAAAACCATAAAAAACCTAAAAACCCTCAAAGTCCCTAAAATACTAAAAACCATAAAGATCCTAAAAATCCATTAAATCCTTAGAAACATAAAAAACATAAAAGTCCTAAAAACCCCTAAGAGAACCTAAAAATATTAAAACACTTTAAACCCCTAAAACATAAAAATGCTAAAACCCTAAAAAACTCAAAAAACATAAAACAAATCCAAATCCCAAAAAACTCTAATCATTATAAAAACCCATAAACCCCACAAAAATGGTAAGAACCCTTTAAAGCCCTAAAATTTAAAAAATATCAAAAAACCTTAAACCCCAAAATTATCAAACAAAATACCATAAAAACTATAAAAACCGTAAAAACCATCTAAATCCCTAAAACCCCTCAAAAATACAAAAAAAATCAATAAAAACATTCAAACACCTAATAACCCTGCAAAACCCTAATAAAAACCTAAGAAAACATTAAAATTGAAAAATAATATAAAAACCCTAAAATCCCTAAAAATTATAAAAATTCAAAAACCCCTAAAAATCATAAAACCCCATATTAACCACCAAAAACAATAAAATCCCACAGAAACCTAAAAATGTAAATACTATAAAAACACTTTAAACCCTAAAAAACGTTAAAAATCATAAAAACATTAAAACCCTGAAAACTCAAAAAAACCCAAAAATCCAAAAAATTGCATAACCCCCCTCAAAACCCAAATAATCCATAAAACCCCTAAAAACAATAAAAAATTTAAAAAATTAAAAATATCATTAAAAATTTAAAAAACCTGGAAAACCACTAAGAAAACCATAAAAACTGATAAACATTTTTTTTAAATGATGGGACTGAGACCTCATTTTTATTATTAATGTAAAGCAAAGACCTTTTTTTAACTGGGTAGAGAGAGACCCATTACATGGCGCAAATGCCCAGTAGGAATTTAGCCCATTACATGACCCATAGGCCCAAATTTTAGGGACAAGCCCCATTCTATGAATAATACTACTACAGTACCACCTACTATAGTACCGCGCAGTAACCGTCGCTGCTACAGTGCCCCTTCCGCCGCTATAGTGACATGTCGCCGCTATAGTGTCTGTCGTTGCTATAGTTCCACCGCAGCTACATTATGCTACAACACTACTAAAGTACCTGTGGCCAATGGGTTTTGAACCACCATTTTTCATGTTGGATTACGGGGTGCTTACCACTAAACCAAACCCCAACTACATATAAAGACTTAAACCCAATAAAACATAAATAACACTAAAACCCTAAAACATCTCATAATCCTAAAAACCCATAAAAAATCACCAAATCCCATAAAATCCTAAAAAATATGTAAATTCTCTAAAAACAGAAAAAAAAACATAAAAACCCAGAAAAACCCATGGAAAACCTGACAAACATAACAACACATTAAACCCCTAAAAATGTAAAAAATTCTAAAAACCAGAAAAAATTAAAAACCCTAAAACCACATAAAAACCATAAACCACTAAAAATTATGAAAACACTTTAAAAACATACAAACGATAAAATATCTAAAAAATCATAAAACCCTAAACACTCAAAAAAATACCAATAATCTAAAAACCTCTCAAAATCCCTAAAAACTAAAAAAATCCAGAAAAAACCGTAAAAATCACTGAATACCCTCAAAATATAAAAAACCCTAAAACCCCGAAAACCCCTAAGAAATCCATAAAATCATAAAAATAAATAAAACCCCTAAAAAAATAAAAAATGCTAAAAACTCTAATACACATAAAAAACCAAAAAAATCACAAAATTTCCTAAAACCTATAAAACATAAATAAAAATAAAACACTAAAAACCAATTAAACCTCTAAATACAATAAAAACTAAAAAAACAACTTGAAACCATAAAAAACTAGAAAAACCTAAAAACCAAAAAAATACATTTTACTCCTGAAAACTCTATAAACCACTATAAAACCATCCAAATCTCAAAAAACCATAAAAACAATAAAAATCCAAAAATCCTGTAAAATTACCTAAAACATAAAAAACTATAAAACCCCTAAATACCCCTAAGAAAACCTTAACAACCTAAAAAACGTAAAACGAATAAATCCCAAAAATGATAAAAACCATAAAAACATTAAAAACCCTAAACTCTATAAAAACCCTAAATACCATAAAAACCAATAAAAAGTCTTAAATCCCCAAAAATAATATATAAAACCCTTTTAACCCCTTAAACAATAGAAACTCTAAAAACCCGTAAAATCCCTCAAAAACTCAAAAATAACATAAAACCCCAAAAACCTAAAAAACATCTTAAAACCCTAAAAATATTTTAAACCTTCAAAATCCATAAAGCCCTAAAAACCCTAAAATATCCTAAATAATCCGTAAGAAACCCTAAATAAGTAATAATCCTCAAAGAACCCTGAAATCTTAATGAATAGTTTAAAAACCTAAAAACTTTTAAAACCCTAATGACCTAATAAACAATGAAAACCATAAAACTCCTAAAAACTCCAAAAACATGAAAGCATCATAAAACCAGAAAAATCACTCAAACTTCTAAAAACACATTAAACACCTAAAAATGTTTAAATGAAATTCCTTAAATCCTTAAAAAATAAACATAATTCAAAAGCCCAAAAATAAAAAAATCCCTTAAAATCATAAATTCCCAAAGAAACCCTCGAAATCCGTAAAACTATAAAAACCATAAAAATCATAAAAATTTATCTAAAAATTTCAAAAAATTTGACAAAACCTAAAAAACCCTTAAACAATATGAAAACCATAAAAACCTAAAAACACATAAAACTCCTTAAAAACCTCAAAACACCTAAAACTTCTAATAACCCTGAAAAAACCTGAAAACACATAAAAACCCAAATAACCTTAAAAACAAATAAAAAACCCTAAAAACGCACTCAAACTCTTAAAACCATTTAAAAAGATTAAAATGTTAAAACTTCAAAATACCTTAAAACCCCTAAAAGTAAAAAACTAAAATAATGAAAAAACCAATAACATCCTAAAACTCCTCAAAATCCTAAAAAACCTAATAACATAAATGTTCTAAAAAATTCCTAAAATCCATAAAAATGTAAAAACCCCTAAAAAATGAATAACCCAAAGAAAACCATAAAACATAAAAAAATTAAAGCCCCAAAAAACAAAAAAAAGGATAAATCGACTAAAAACCTATAAATCATAATACCCCAAAAACCTATAAAAACCCAAAAACCGATAAATCCCCCAAACAACCCCAAAACTGTCAAAATTCCTTTAACATTAAAAACCCCCAACCCCCCTCAAAATATATAAAATATTAAAAACCGTTAAAATCCATAAAATATCTAAAAATACCTAAAATGTAAAAAATACATAAAAACCCTGAAAACTCTTAAGAAACCTAAAATCCTAAAAACACATAAAACCCTTAAAACCTACCCCCCTCCTCCCCCCGGAATCATAAAACCCATTAAGACTATTAAAAACCTTCAAATCACCTAAAACCAGTAAAAACTAAAAAATATATTTAAAACCATAAATTTTTAAAAAACACTAAAAAACCATAAAAATCCAAAAAACTCTAAAAAACTCTAACAACTCTAAAATCTCAAGAATCCTTAAAAACCATAAAAAACCCAAGAAAATATAAAAATACAAAAACAAAACAACTAAAATCAAAAAATAAACTAAAATCCCTAAAACCCCCTTAAAAACCAAAAAACACTTAAAACACCTAAAAACCCTAAAAATTAAAAATACCCTACAAACACACAAAAAACCCCTAAAAACCCTTAAACCCCCTAATACCCCTAAAAACCCTAAAATACTAAAAACATATAAAAAATATAAAACCCCTTTAAACCACTAAAAACATTAAAAACGCTAAACAACTTAAAACCAAAAAATCATAAAACGGATAAACCCCAAAAAACATTAAAACCCCTAAAAATCCTGAAAACCCCTAAAACCATAAAAACCCCTACAACCCTTAAAAAAACAAAAAAATCCCCGTAAATAATTAAAATCCTTAAAAATAGAAAATAACCAAAAACACTAAAAACCCCTAAGAAAACCTACAAAACTAAAAAACACATAAAAACACTAAAAACAAAAAACTCTAAAATCCATTTAAACCTCTAAATACAATAAAAACTCCTAAAAACCTTTAAAACTGTTAAACCCATAGAACTAATACAAACCACTGAAAACTCTAATAACCATTTTGGTCCCCTAAAAACATTAAAAACACTTAAAATGCTTAAACATCCTTAAAAATTCCAAAAAACACTATAACCCCAAAAAAACTATAAAAACCCTAAAAACCCTCAATATCTTTAAATACCGTTAAAACCCATAAAAACCTAAAAAATCCAAAAAAATCCCGAAAAATAGAAGAAGGCCCAAAAAACCCTAAACAAAATAAGAAAACTATAAAACAACACTCAAAACACCTAAAAACTAAAAACATCTAAAAATCATAAAAATTCCTAAAAAGACCCAAAAACCTATTATAACTAAAAACCATAAAACTCCATAAAATCCCTAAAATCCCTAAACACCCCTAAAACCCCATAATGACACTAAAAACATTAAATCTTATTTAATAGAATAGAAACTTTAAATTTGTTTTAAAAAACTTAAAACCCCTAAAAATTAAAAAACCAAAAAACCAAAAAATATAATAAAACCCTAAAAAACCCTGAAAACCCGAAAACTACAATAAAACCTAGAAAACCCCAAAAAAATCTCAAAATATATTAAACCACTAAAAACACATATTTATCATAGAAAATACTTAAAAATACTAAAAAATTATGAATCCATGAAAACCCTGAAAACCCATAAGAAAACCTTAAAAACCTAAAAAACAAGAAACCCCAAAAAACCTAAAATTTCCTAAAAACTAAAAAATCCCATAAAACCCTAAAAAACTATGAATTAATAATTTTCATGAAAATATATACAAATCCCTAAAAATACCTAAAAACCTAAAGAATCATAAAAAACCTAAAAACCCCTATGCAAACCTTACAAACCAAAAAACAGTTAAACCCCCTAAAACATAAAAAAAAAATCTAAAACCATAAAAGAACCAAAAAACCATAATAACCATCTTAAACCATAAATATCCCTAGAACTAATAAAACACTAAAAAAACACTTTAAAATTTAAAAACCCTTTAAAACCCTCAACATATGAAAAACACTAAAAAACCGTCCAAACCCTAAAAAACTAAAAAACCCTAAAAACCCAAAAAATATTCAAAATCCCTAAAAACCCTAAAAACCATAAATTTTTAAAAAGTCCCTAAAAATAAAAAAATGAAGAAAAACCATAAAAAACATGAATATCACTTATAAAAGTATAAAAACATAAAAAACATAAATCCCAAAAAACTTAAAAATCAAAAAAACCGTAATTCTGAAAAGGTACAAAAAAAGAATAAAAAACCTTAAAACCCTATAAAACCATAAAACACAAAAAACTAAAACTATAAAAACCCTTTAACCCCCTAAAAACATTAAATAACTCCCAAAATCCATAAAACCCCTACAAATATAAAAAAATTTAAAAAAATCATAAAAACCCCAAAACCCAAAAAAACTCCTAAAAATCCTCAATATCCCTAAACACCCTTCAAAATTTCAAAAACCTAAATAAACACAAAAAATACCTAAAAATGTAAATAACCCTAAAAACACTAAAAGGCCTTGGATGAACATTAAAAATAAAATATCACTAAAACCCCTAAAAACATAAAAACGCTAAAACCCCTAAAAACCATAAAAACCTGAAAACCCCCTAAAACCCATTAAAACCCTAAAAACCCATAAATCATCCAAAAACCCACTAAAAACTCTAAAAAAGCCCTTTAAACTACTAACAAGTAAAAAGACTCTAAAAATCATTAAAACCCTAAAAAACTCGAAAAGCCCTAAAAATATGAACAAAAAATAAACACCTTAAAACCTTAAAACCCCTAAAAACCCAAAAATTCCTAAAATATATAAAAACCCATAAAAACAAAAAAAAATACCAAAAAATAACTAAAAACTTAAAAAACCCCTGAAACCCCTAAAAACCCCAATGAAGACCTTGAACTCCAAATAACACTTTGAGCCCCTAAAAACCTAATAAATGCTAAATTGCCTAAAAACCCTAAAAGCCATAAAACCCCTAAAAATCATAAATCCCCTATAAATCATAAGAATCCTAAAAACAAATAAAAACCCTAAAACCCTGATAACAACTCTATAAACACATTAAAATCCAAAAAGGCATTAAAAACTCTAAAAACCCCTTAAAACCCTAAAATCATAAAAACCCTAAAAACCTAAAAACCCCTAAAAACCCTAAAAAACACTAAAACCCCTAATAACCCTAATAACCCATAAAAATCCTAAATAATAACTAAAAATTCCTAAAGACCTAAAAAACCAAAAAAATCATGAAAAAAACTTATAAAACATTAAATACCTAAAAACAATTTAAACCCATAAAAACCATGAAAACCCTATAAATCATAAAAATCCATTAATACAAATAAAACCTAAATACTATAAAACCCATAAATTCCAAAAATTCCACTAAAAACAATAAAACACACTAAAAACTCTAAAAACATTAAGAACCCCCAGAACCCTTAAATCCTTGAACAATAAAAACCCTGAAAAATCCTTAAAACCCACAAAAATCCATTAAATGATCTAGAAAGGCCTAAAATGTAAAAAATTAAAAATCTTGAAAACCAAAAAAATAACCTAAAATCCAAAGAGAACGTAAAAACCCTAACAAACAAAATAAATGATAAAACCCACCAAAACAAATAAAACTCTAAAAAAATAAAAAAAATATAAAGACCCCTAAAAACCTTGAAAACCATTAAAACCATAAAACCCATAAAACCCACTAAAAACTCTAAAAACCCATTATACACCTAAAAATATTACACTATTCAAAAAATCCTTAAAACCCCTAAAAACCCAAATAACAATGAAAACCCACAAATCCTCTAAAACCTAAAATAAAATCCCAAAAATCCCAAAAGGTGGATAAAAATATTTAAACCCTGAAAAACTATAATAATACATTAAAAAACTAAGAACACTTAAACCCCTTAAAACCCTTAAAAAGTGATAATACCCTTAAAACCCATAAAACCCCCAAAACCATAAAAAACACTAAAAACCATTTAAACCCCTAAACACATTAAAAACTGTTAGACCCCATAAAAAATATAAAAAACTCAGAAAAACCATAACCCCCACCCCCCAAATTAAAAGACCTAAAAACACATAAAACCCCTAAAATTGTTAAAAACCCATAAAAATTCTTAAAAACCCTAAAATCCCGAAAAGGGTAAAAAAACCCAAAAATGATGAAAATCCTTAAGAAAACCAAAAAAACTAAAAACCGTTAAAACTCCTAAAAATCTTAAAAAACGCTAAAAACCCTAAAAACCATAAAAACCCTAAAACCCTTAAAACCCCTAAATAAATCAAGAAAAACCTAAAACCCCATAAAACCCCTAAAAGCCACTAAAAATATAAAAAACCCTTTAACCCAATAAAAATTCCGAAACTCTAAAAATATTAAAAACCCTAAATCACTCAAAAAACCCCTAGAAACTAAAAAAATACTTAAAACCCCAAAAAACCCCCAAAACCCAAAAACGCTTAAAATCCAAAAAAACCCCAAAAAACCCCATAAAATTCTAAAAATTCACTAAAAATATCTAAAAACATAAAATAACCACAAAACCATGATAACTCCTATGAAAACATAAAAAACCTAAAATCGCTTAAATACCCTAAAAACTAAAAATTCTAAAAACCATAAAACCCATAAAAACCCATAAAAACCCTAAAACTCAAAAAACCCCTAAAAATAAAATAACCATAAAATACCATAAAACCATAAAAAATTTAAAAACTATAAAAACTCTTTAAAACAATAAAAACATTAAAATATTCTAAAAACCCTTAAAAACCCTTAAAACTCAAAAAAACCAAAAAACCCCTAAAACATAAAAACCCATAAAACACTAAAAAACCCTAAGATCGCTCAAAATCCATAAAAACCATAAAAACCATAAAAACCATAAAAACCATAAAAATCATAAAAATCATAAAGATACACTTAAAACCATGAAAAAACCAAAGAAAACCGTAAAAAAATAAAAACACATAAAACACCTGAAAACGGAAAAAACTGAAAATTCCCCAAAAATAATAAAACCCATAAAACCATAAAAATATAAAAAACACTAAAACCCACAAAAACCCTAAAAAACACTAAAAAATCTAATAAAAATTAAACCCTTAAAAATAATAAAACTATAAAAACCTTTTAAAACCATAAAAAACAAAAAGAACCCCTCAATACACTAAAAAACTATAAAAACCATTAAACCCCAAAACATCCTAAAATGCCTCAAAATCTGTACATACCCTCAAAAACTATAAAATCCAAAAAAAGACCTTAAATATCCTAAAATCCTAAAAAAAACTAATAACCCTAAAAACCCCTAAGAAAACCATAAAAACCTAAAACCACTTAAAACACCTAAAAAAATTAAAAATGCTAAAAACCTAAAAAGTAGAAAAAAATAACTTTAAACCCTAACAACCATAAAAACATCTAAAACCATAAAAACACTAAACCCACTAAAAACTATAAAAAGTTAAAAAACTATAAAACATAAAAATTAATAAAAACTCAACCACCCCCTAAAACCCAAAAAAAACATAAAAACTCAAACACCCATAAAAACCCATTAACCCTAAACCCTCAAAATCTAAAAACAATAAAAACCTCTAGACCCATAAAACACCCTAAAGCCGAACAAAAACGCAATAAAATACTAAAAACAATAAAAACCCTTTAAAACCCTAAAAATGATAAAAACTCAAAAAAATAAAAAAAACCAATAAAAACCCCAAAAAAATTAAAAACATAAATTCAATAAAAAACTAAAACACCTAAAAACCTATAAATTATAAAAACCCTAAACCCTAAAAAATACTAATAACTCCTTAAAATCCTAAAAAACTTAAATCCCCTAAAAATCCAAAAAACAGCTCTACAACCCCTAAAAACACTAAAAACCATAAAACCCCTAAAATCCTTAACACCCCTAAAAACCCATAGTACCCCTATACCCCCTAAAAACTAAAAAACCATTAAACCCTAAAAACATTTAAAAAATCTATAAATATTTAGAAAACACCAAAAACACCAAGAAAACTCGAATAACCCAAAAACTATAAAAACCCTAAAACACCTCAAAACCCCTAAAACCTTACAAAACCAAAAATAAAATATTAAATCCCTTAAAATCACAAAAAAACCCCTAAAACCCCTATTAAAACCAAAAAACCAAAAAACACTTAAAACCCCTAAAATACTTATAATAATACTTAAACCCAAATCACCCGTTAAAACCCCTAAAAACTGTAACTACCCAAAAAAACCTTGAAATAATAAAAAACATAAAAACCCATAAATCCCCTAAAACCCCACTTAAAACACTAAAAACCCTCTTAACCACTAAAAACAATAAAAAAACTCAAAAAAATCAAAAAAATCATAATAACTCAAGAAATCCCTCAAAACCAAAAAACATTAAAATATTAAAAACACTCAAAATCCCGAAAAAACCCTAAAAACAATAAAAATCTTAAAATACCAAGAAAAATCCGTCAAAACATAAAAAATCCTAAAAAAGCAGGAAAACCCTAATAAAACATTAAAAACATAAAAACACTCAAAACACCTAAAACATAAATAATTCTAAAACCTTAAAAAAAACATAAAAACCATAAAACAATAAAACCACCCAAAAAACTTAAAAACCATAAAAAACACAAAAAATGCCTAAAAACACTACAAACTGTAAAAAAAACTATTAAACCCCTAGAACGTTAAAAAAAATCTAAAAACATTAAAACCCCTAAAAACTCATAAAAACATTAAAACGAAAGAAAACATAAAACCCATAAAAAACCCAATCCCCTTACCAAATCCCTAAAACCCCTAAAAATAAAAAAAAATTAAAAACATGGAAAATACCAAAAAACATAAAAAACCCTAAAAACACTGAAAATCCATAAGAAAACCTTAAAAACCTAAACACACTTAAAACACCTAAAAACCTAAAAACCCTTTAAAAACATATAAAGCATAAAACCCCTAAAAATCATTAAAACCCTAAAACAAATTAAAAAAAATCTAATGACCATTTAAACCCTTAAATATGGTAAAAACACTAAAAAAAATTAAAACCCCAAAACAACTCAAAAAATCCTAAAAGTAAAAAAAATCATAAAAACCATAAAAATCCAATAAAATCCTTGAAATCCCTAAAAACCCTAAAACCCTAAAAAAATAAAAAAATACCAAAAAATTACATGAAAAATTAAAACCCCTAATAACCTTCAATACCATAAGGAAAACTTAAAAATATAAAAACTCTAAAACCCTAAAAAATTTAAAAAATTATAAAAACTGTAAAAACTCAAAAAACTATAAAAACCCACAATAACATTAAAAACCAGAAAACCCTAAAAAAGTAGTTAAAACTCTAAAGACCCTTTAAACAAATAAATAACTAAAAAACTAAAAAACCCATAAAACCCCAATAAAACTCAAAAAACCCTAGAAACCTAAAATACATAAAATCCCTAAAACCCATAAAGCCCTAAAAACCTCTTAAAATCCTTAAAAACAAAAAAAATACTGGAAATTCATAAAAACGATACAACTCGTATAAAACCCTAACAAAAATATAAAAACCAAAATACACATAAAACCCCTAACAACCCTAAAAATGCAAAAACCCTTAAAACCCACAAAAACCATAAAAACCAAAAAAACTTTTAGAAAAGATTAAAAACAAATTTATAAAAAAATTAAAAAATAAAAAAACCATTACAACCACTAAAAATGTTAAAAAAATAAAAAAACCCTTAAACCCCCTAAAATACTCAAAAAAAACCCAAATAACCCAGAAGCCCATAAAATCCCTAAAACCATTAAAATGCATAAAAACCTAAAAACACCTAAAAATCAAAAATATCCATAAATATATCTAAAAACATAAAAACCCCTAAAAAGTTTGAGAAAACCCTATGAAATCCTTAAAGACATAAAGATTCTTAAAACCCCTAAAGACCCTAAAAATGAAAAAAAAACTTTATAAAATCCTAAATATCCTAAAAACCCTACAACCCCTAAAAATCCCTAAAAACCCTAAAAACCATAAAAATCCTTAAAAATCCTTAAAAATCCTTAAAAATCCTAAAAAATTAAAGAACACTACAAACACTAAAAATCATAAGAAAACATTAAATTATTAAAAACAATTGAAACCCCTAAAAACCTAAAAAAGGCAAAACCCCTAAAAACCTTAAAATAATGGCAAAACCCCTAAAACACCAAGATATAATAAGACATCTAAAAACCTAAAAAATCCTATATTCACTACAAACTATAAATTTACTTTAAGCGAAGAAAAATATTAAGAACTCTAAAAAACTAAAAACTCCTAAAAGTCTCAATAAAAACCAAAAAATGAAAATAACCATAAAACACAAAAAAAAACCAAAAACTCCCTCATAATAGAAAAAACTAAAACCATAAAAATACTAAAAAATACGAAAAAAATCATAAATTTTAAAAACAATAAATAAACATAAAACCCCTAAAAAATTAAAAACCAATAAACACGTAAAACCCCAAAAAATCCAAGAAATGCTAAAAATACCTAAAAACACCTAAAACACCTAAAAACCATAAATACACAAAAACTCCATAAAAATCATAAAAATAACTAGAAAGTAGAAAACTAATTTAAACACTAAATAATGTTTAAAAAATGATAAACATGAAAAACCAAACCAACCAAAAAAACCCTAGAAACTATAAAAATCCTAAAAATTCTAAAAAAATGCTTAAAAACATAAAAAATCATAAAAACCAAGAAAACCCCTATTAAAAAATTAAATACAAAACAACATATAAAACAACTAAAACCCTAAAAACACTAAAACCCATAAACCCCTCAAATTCCAAAAAAACCCTAAAACCATAAAATTCATTAAATTATTTAAATGTCCTTTAAATTTTTAAAAACCCAAAAAAACAAAAAAAACCCTAAAAACCTAAACACACTTAAAACCGCTATAAATTATAAAACCCATACAAAGACCCTAAAAATCTTAAACCCCCTAAAACCCATAAAAACTCATAAAAACACTGAAACCAAAAAAAATATATAAACCCTTTAAACCCCTAAAATTTTAGAATTCACTAAAAACATATAAAACCTTAAAAAACTCAAAAAAAACTTAATCCTTAAAAAATACTAAACCCCTAAAAACCCTAAAAACCCTCAATATCACTAAAAACCATTAAAAGAATCCTAAAAAGTCCCTAAAATACTTTATATTTTAAATCACAATAAAAACTCTGAAAACCCCTATAAATCCATTAATGACATCAAAACATTTAAATCCCCTAAAAAACGTAAAATTCTAAAAACCATAAATCGATAAAAATCCCCAGTTAACATAAAAACTCCAAAACCCCACTATAAACCAAATAAAACCCAAAAACTATAAGAAACTATAAATATCTATAAAACCCTAAAAACTAAAAAAACCAAAAAAATCAGAAAAACCATAGAAATAGTAAAAAACCTTAAAATATCAGAATCCATAAAACCCCTAAAAACATTAAAATCCTAAACAATTTCTAAAAATCACTAAAAATATAGAAACCACTAAAATGTGGACAACTCATAAGAAATTCATAAAAACCTAAATCCTCATAAAACACCTAAAAACCTAAAAACAAATAAAACCCCATAAAACCCATAAAATTCATAAAAACCCCTGAAGCAATAAAAATCCTAAAACCCTATAAAAACCCTAAAAACAACTAAAAACTACCAAAAAACCTTTAAACCACCAAAAAACTTTTAAAAACTCTAAAAAACATAAAATACCCAAAAACTCAAAAAAACCTAAAAATCCAAGAAACCCAAAAAACCATAAAAAGTATTAAAAATACACAAAATATCTAAAAGCTTGAAATCCCATAAAAATCCTAAAAAATTATTGAAAATTCCTAAAAATATAAAAACCCCTAAAAACCCTGAAAAACCATATGAAAACAATAAAACCAAAAAACACATAAAACCCCTAAAATAGAAAAAATCTAAAACCCCTAATAACCCATAAAAAATTTAAAAACTATAAAAATCATAAAACCCCTAAAAACCTTAAATAACCTAAAAAAACCATAAAAACATGAAAACCACTAAAACTATAAAACCCCTTTAAATCCCTAAAAATGTTAAAATCTCTAAAAAACATTAAAACCCTTAAAACTCAAAAACCCCAAAATACACAAAAAGCCATAAAATCCCTAAAAACAACGAAAAATCCTCAAAATATATTAAACTCCAATAAACCATAAAAATCATAAAAAGAATCTACAATCCATAAAAATATAGAACACCCTAAGAACCTTAAAACCCCAAAGAAAACAATAAAAACCTAAAAACCCATTACACCCATAAATATCCTAAAACGGCTAAAAATCCAAAAAACTAAAAAACCCCTCAAAAACCATAAACAACCCTAAAATCACTTAAAGCCCATAAAAACCCACTAAATACACTAAAACCCTTTAAACCCATAAAAATAATAAAATATCTAAAAAACGATAAAAACCCCAAAAACTGAAAAAAAAACACCCTAAATCCCCAAAAAACCAAAAAAAATCCCTAGAAAAACTAAAAATATCAAAATAACAAAAACCCTAAAAAATATTAGTAAAAATCTCTATAATGTAAAACCACTAAAAACTCTGAAAACGAAAAATAAAACTTTAAAACATAAAAACACTTAAACCCCTAAATCCCTAAAAAATGTTAAAAACCCTATAAACCCCTAAAAACCCTAAAAATCATAAAACCCTAGAAAACCCATAAAAACCATAAAAACCAATAAAAATAAAAAAATTAAACCCCAAAAAATGATAAAAAGTCAAAAAAAACCTTAAAAAACCAAAAAAATAAAAAAAAAACAAAAACCCAAAACACTATTAAAATCCCAAAAACCATAAAACCCCTCAAAGACCCTAAAATCTATAGAAAACTATTAAAAACAAAAAAACCCTATAAATCCTTAATAATATAAAACCAATAAAATCCCAAAAAAACACAAAGAAAACCAAAAAAACCTAAAACACTAAAACCCCTAAGAATTGATAAATCCTCTAAAACCCTTAAAACCATAGAATCCACAAAACCACAAAACCCTAAAGAACATATAAAACCCTAAAAACCCTTAAAAACCCATACACCCCACTAAACTATAAATACCCTTTAAACCCCTACAAACGATAAAAACTATAAAAACCATAAAAAAACTCAAAACCCCATAAAAAAAATTGTAAAATCCCTAAAAACCACGAAATCCCTCAATATCCCTAAAAACCCTAAAACCCTATAAGAATCTTAAAATTCCTTAAATTCCAAAAATATATAAAAACACTTAAAACACTAAAAAACCATAAGAAAAGCTTAAAAACCTAAAAACACTTAAAACACCTAAAAACCTATAAAATGTGAAAACCCCTAAAAATAATCAACAGACCCAAAAAACCCTAAAACCCCTAAAAATAATAAAAAACCCATAAAACAATTAAAACCCCTAAAACCAATAAAAACCCCAAAACCCACTAAAAACATTAAAACCCCTTTAAACCCCTAAAATGAAAAAACAATAAAAAAACCTTTAAAACCCTAAAATATTAAAAGTAGTCTTAAAAACCCAAAAAACAATAAAAAACCTTAAGCCCTATAAAACCTTAAAAACCATCAAAATCATTGAAAACCCAAAAAAATATAAAAATCATAAAAACACAAAAAATTCCTAGACTTAAAAACCTAAAAAAATGAAAACCCTAAGAAAATAGAAAAAAACCTAAAAACACATAAAATAACAAAAAACCTAAAAAATCTAAAAAAAACTAAATGGACCTAAAATCCACAAACACCCCTAAACCCTTAAAAACCCTAAAAATGCATAAAAACCTAAAAAACACTAAAAACTCAGAAAACCCATTAAAACACTAAAAAGATTAAAAATATCTAAAATACCATAATACACTGAAATATAAAAATCCCTAGAACCCAAAAAAAATAAAACCCTAAAGCCCTCTAAAAACTCTCAAAATCCATAAAAACCCTAAAAACAATTTAAATTCAAAAAAAGACTAAAAAATCACTAAAAAAATAAGAAAACCTAAAACCTGAAAACCCTAAGAAAACCTTAAAACCCTAAAAACACTTAAACCCCTTAAAAACCTGAAAACCCTAAATGCCCTAAAAACCTAAAAACCGAAAAATTCCTAAAACCCTAATAACCTAATAATCCACAAAACCCTAAAACCCATAAAAATCCTAAAAAGATCTAAAAATACCTAAAAACATAAAAAATCTAGAAAACCATGAAATACCTTATGATAACTTTACAAATTAAAAAACACATAGAGAAACTAAAAACCTAAAATTCTAAAAACCATTAAAAACTAAAAAACTCAAAAACCCCAAAAACCCACAAAACCCCTAAAACCCATAAAATCCCTAAAAAACCATAAAACCCTGAAAATCTATTAAAAATTCTAAAACCCTTTTAAACCCATTAAAACATTAAAAACTATAAAAATCATATAAACCCTAAAATACTAAAAAAAACCTACAAACTTGAAATCCCATAAAAACTCTAAAACCCTAAAAACCTGGAAAACCCTCAAAACCATACAAATCATAAAAACTCCAAGAAAATCCTGAAAAACATAAAAATTCCAAAAGCCCAAAAAATCCCTAGGAACACCATAAAAATTTAAAAAACAATTAAACCCACTAAAAAACATAAAATTGAAAAAAACCCCAATACCCCAAAACCCTAAAAACTATACAATTCCTTAAAACCCATAAAAACCCATAAAACCAATAAAATCAAAAAAACCCACTATGAAATATAAAAATCCTTTAAACCCCAAAAAACAGTAGAAAACATTAAAACCTTAAAAACACTATATATATATATAACTCCAAAAAACCATTAAAACCCTAAAACTCTAAATACCTTCCAAATCAATAAAAACACTAAAAATCATAAAAATAATAAAAAATCCCTAAAAATCCCTAAAAATGTAAAACCCCCAAAAAAACATGAAACCCCTTAATAAAAATTAGAAAACCTAAAAACACTTAAAACCCCTAAAACCCTAAAAAAACTCTAAAACCCGAAACCCAAAAAATAAAAACTGTAAAACTATAAAAAACTATAAAATCCATAAAAATCCCTAAAAACCACTGAATACTCTAAAAACCCATAAACCCCCTAAAAACATTAAAAACTATACAAACTCATTGAAAACCTAAAAAAAGAACACTAAAAACCCAAAAAAATGAAAAACCCTAAAAACCCTTATAAACCATAAAATTCCTAAAAATATCCAAAATACATAAAAACATAAGAAACCATAAAAGCCTGTAAACCCAAAAGAAAACCATAAAGACCTAAAAACACAAAAAACCTCTAAAAATTATAGATACATTAAAATACCCAAAACCCCTAAAAACCTAAAAAACCAAAAAACCCTTAAAACAATAGAAAATACTAAAACCCCATAAAAACCTTAAAAACCTAAAAAACCTATAAAATCCATTTAGAACCCTAAATTTTTCAAAAATAATCTAATAACCATAAAAACACAAAAAAAAAACTCAAAAACCCCTTAAAATCCAAAAAAACAACATAAAGCCTAAAACCCATCAAAATCTAAAAAAACCCCTTAAAATAAATAAATATCCTAAAAAATCCCAAAAAAATCTATAAAAACATAAAAAACCATGAAACCATAAAAGAATCTTAGAAAACCATAAAAACCCAGAAACAATTAGAACATCTAAAAAAAATCTAAAAACCCTAAAATCTATAAATAAGCCAGAAAACCATCAAAATCCATAAAAACCCTAAAAACATATAAAAATCCTAAAAGAGGGCCTAAAATTCCCTGAAAACCTATAACACCGTAAAAACCCTATATAAAAACTTAAAAAAACTCTAAACCCTCTATAGACTATTAAACCAGTAAAAACCCAAAAAGGCCAAAAAACCCAAAAAAACCCCTAAAACCATAAAAGCACATAAAACCCCTAAAAACACAACAAAAATTTCAAAAATACATTTAAACCCATAAATATTTTAAAAATATCTACTAACCATAAAACCAAAAAAAACTCAAAAAAATGTAAAACCCCTGAAAACCATAAAAGCTCTTAAAAACCGTCAAAATCCCTAAAAACATTAAAAACCATAAAATAATAAAAAAAACCTAAAATCCCAAAAAATGTAAAAATATTTATAAATACTGACACAAAAATCCAAATAAAACCGTGAAAATCAAATAACACATAAAACTCCTAAAAACCTAAAAATTCTAAAAATCTAAAAAAATAAAAACCCTAAACCCTAAAAACCATATAACCCTTAAAAAAATTAAATCTCCTCAAACCCATGAAATCCATAAAACCCAATAAAAACACTAAACACTCTTTAAAACAATATAAACAAATAAATACACTAAAAGTCCTTTAAAACCATAAAAATATTAAAAAAATAGAAAAAGTTTAAAAACCCTAAAAACTAAAAAAAATCCCCAAAACCCTGAAAGCCCCCATAAAAACACTCAAAATACCTAAAATCTCAAAAAACCCTAAAAACCCATGAAAATTATGAAAACTCCCTAAAAGGCCAAAAAACATGAAAATCCCTACAAACCCTAAAAACCCTAAGAAAACCCTTAAAAACTAAAAACACTACAAAACCATAAAAAGCTAAAAACCTTAAAATCCAAAAATACCATTAAAATCTATATAACCAATAAAATCCATAAATATCCTAAAAAATACTTAAAAATTTAAAAACCCTACAAAACCTACAAACCCTAAAAACCCCTAATAGAACCATAAAATCCTAAAAACACTTAAAATCCCTAATAACATAAAAATGAAAAAACCCTAAAAGACAAAAAACCCTAAAGACCACTCAAAACCATGAAAGATATTAAAAACTAAATCACATAAAACCACATAAAAACACTAAAATTGAATAAAAAAATTATAAATATTTTAATCCCCTAAAAAATTAAAATTATAAAATGATAAAAACCATAAAAACTCAAAAAAAAACTAGTACCCAATAAAACATAAAAATCCTAAAATTCTTAAAAGCCTAAAAACCTATAAAAATATGAATAGATCACCTATATATTTTTATAAAAACACCTGATAAGGGATATAAATTGTGGAAATAAATAATAAAGGAGATATTTGGTCAAGGTATAACCCAAAGAGAACCCTCCTCTATGAACTCAAGCCATAAGATGCCGCAAAAGATGACCAATCCTTTTATAAGAAAATAATTAAGCAATAAAAAAAGGTTTCAAGAAATACTCACCATAAAAACATTACATTGATTTATGATGTTCTAAGAGTATAAGGGGTTGTCTATTTATAGCAAAAGAGGTATACAAAAGTCTAACACCTATTATTATTAATTCAAAAATCATAAATGATGCTTTTAATAATTTTGGCACATGCCCATGACTTTAAGGGAAATGTAGGACACCATTTTTAAAAGTACATACAAATATCCCACCACTTTATACATTGAAGATTACACATTGAGATTGGATAGAAATTCATAGAAAACCATGGTATGTGTCTTGAAAATCATGATTGAGTCTTAATTAATATAAATAGAGGCCCAAATGCTTCCCCCAAGAAAGGGTATTAGGCCTACCCTTATAATTCAATGATTAACCCATTTAAGGCATCCTTTATTCTCTTGGTCTTCTCCCTTATCATTGGACCACAAAATCCATGAAATTGGTCATGTGAATTCATTCTCATTCTTCCCTCCTCATCAAGTATGTATTCAACCCCTCGATTCCCATGTTTTTCAAGATCCTCATCATCCCCTCCCTCCTCAAAAGGATTCTCACGTGAATCTAAAAATTCAAATGGAGATATATCGACAACATTAAAGGTGATACTAAAATTTCCATACTTTTCATATAACTCCATCTTATAGGAATTATCATTGATATTATTTATGACTTGGAAATATCCATCTCCTCATAGAAGAAGTTTTGATATTAGTTTCTCTAAGAACCTCCCTTTTAGTATGTGTTTTCATACCAAACCCCCTAGATCAAATGTATCTCATTTATGATACTTCTTTACTCGATCACCATATTTCAGTAAACAATAAACAATTCAAGGAGGAACTGATGGGTTAACATTGTTAGTGTTAAAAAATTATCCTTTTAATAGAATCATTGGAGTTTCCTCCCCTTATAAAGTGTTCTTTGTCTTTATTTTTCTGGAAAAAAACACAATTTTCCCAAAAATCTATTTTTTACTCTTATTTTCACTCTTAATTTTAAATATTTTAATTCCCTCATTTTTTTGATGTCACTCATAATTACTTTTTCTATCTTGATTGTTTCAATCCCTCTATTTTTTCTATCTTATATTTTTCAGCTCTTTTCATAATCTCTCCCAATCCTAACATGGACATGACAAGATTTCTATAGCCGTACAGGTTTAATTATAATTGTAATCATATTGTACAAAATGGAAGAATAGTTGGTGTAACCATCGTGTGTGACCCTCATATAAAATTTTCAGTGCCTTCATAACAAGATGTTACTAGCATTAATGGGAACACCATCACATATCACCCTGTCTTCATACATCCATATATAAAATGGAACTATCACTTTCTAAGTAACTTTAAAATCCCCACTACTATTTAACCATTTAAATATATAAGGAATATGATGATTAGTCATAGATAAACCCAAATTATCAATCATCAAACCAATTTCAACTTTTTTTCAACTACCCCCCATTAGTGATAATACTACATACATTATCTTGGATGAGGCATATAGTATGAAAACATTTCTCCCTTTTCTGTTTATCATGTTTTACTTCAGCTTAATCAGTAAAAACATGCCTTTCCACAATTATTTCTCCTTATACGGGGCTCTCTAATTCCATATATGAACATTCCTCAATTGGTGGCATTTAATCCTCACTTGATTTAGCACTAATAATATCTCCATCACCCAAAATAATTATGGTTATATTATTTCGGAATTATGAGGAAAAATGTCCATATACTTGAAATTTATTACCTTTTATATCAAATTATTTGGAAACAACCATACATTCAATTTTAAAATTAGATTATAAAAATAATGGTTTTCATTTCATCATCTCCTTGGAATCCATTTTTTGTTCCCAGACATATTCTTTTGGTTTGGAATCCTTAAACATAAAATAATATCTATAATCCTTACTATAAGGTATTGGGATCATCATTATTTACTTTACCAACCTCTCTACTTTAGTATCCATATGAATAATTTCCTCCATATCTATATAGTGGATCATGTCCATTATGTGTCTAATGTCATGGTTGAGGCCATTTACAAACCCTTCCATGGTGGCCTCTCTCTCCTTATCAATGTTGGACTGAATCATAATGATCTCGATCTCTTTATGATAATCATAAACACTCATAGCTTCTTACTTAAAACCCTACAACTAGAAGAATAAATAACGATAATAGTGTTTATAAATAAACCTCTTGTGCATTAAAACTTTCGTCTTCTCCCATGTGTGGATGTGTATTTATCCACATTTCCATTGACTCACTTATAGTTAGTCCTACAAAATAGTAATTATTGGTGTTGGTTCTTTAGAATGATCTTTTTTTAGTTTATGATAACTACTATTAATATTTTTTAAAATTAATAAATTATATATCACATCATGATTATTATTCTACGTAATGTAGTATGTGATAATTTCCTAAGAGTAGCTGTCACAATAATAGTTCACAGCAGTTACCCACAATGATTAGAACCCAGAAGTGCTATGAACCTATTTTTTAATATATATTACATATCCAAATGATATCATTTTAGGGAAACAAATGATATGGGCTATCAAGAGTGTAGAATCATAAGACATTGAGGCACCTTCTCATGGTGTATTCCCATGGTAATTATTAGAACGAGACTCACTAATAGGAAATACAAATTTATATGTTTCATTGGAAGTTCCTATTTGTGTATAGTTGTATTGATCCTAGGAATTTAATATTATTATTAATGATTATTACAAGTCATGTAGTTTGATGTATTGAGGAAAACTGTGACAAAAGATTTTCGCGGTGAGGTATGATACGTTGGGTGTGTTACGAGTAATATTAGATCAATGATCATTGTGAAGAAGGATTGGTCGTTTTATTTCCATAACATAAGTTAATATCTAAGTCTCTATGATGGAAATAATAGAAACTAAATAAATCAATGGTCATGATGTTCTACAGCAAATCTCAATTTATAGGATGTCAAAGAAAGAGACGTCAAGAATATAAGTTGATGGAATAATAATACAACCAACTTAATTAGAGATATCATGATAAAGGGATTATATTACACAATTAGAATCTGTATGAGGTATTATGTCATTTTGGATTTCACTCCATTATCTATGGGTGACGTGGCGTGTTTCTAGACCCAAACCTTGGACTTTAGGCTGCTTTGCCTAATGTCGCTGAGAAATAGGCCTAGAGGGTCACACACTAAGTGTATATAGAAAGTTGATTAAATAATATATTATTTTTTATTATTTAAAAAGTTTAATAAATAATTTTCCCACATACGGTGTAAATTTTTTTCATGTCTTCTTGATCTCATAAATTCTATCACCGGTTATTCAAGAGAATATAATGGGAGTGGAATATTTAAGAAATTTTGATTTTCGATTTAGTAAATTTAATATTTATCTATTGTTGTGTGAATAATATAGTGGGATTTATTTAATAAATAAAAAGTCATTATTCATGTCCTGATAAATTGCGTGGAGGAACTTCAAAGCAAGTTTAAATGGTCTAGCGAAAAATAATAAATATGGAATATAATTTTATTTACTAATATTTAATTCAAATCACAAGGTAATCGCATTTCAAGAAATAATAATAGTATTATTTGATATGGGGTTCCACAATGTTTAATAATCGATAAAAACCACTTTTAATTTTTTTTATTTTAACCCTAGTGATATATAAACCAAATTATGTTATTTTCTCTTAGAGGAAATTCATTTTTTTGGTTGTCCACAAGAGAATTTTGATAATCCTCTCAATTCCTAAATATCTCCCTTCTCTAAGAACACTCCCAAGAATGGAGGTAGATCATCCTCAACCACCCACTCTCAAGTTACTAGAGATCAAAGAGAACCATTTGGAAGTGGTTCTCAAGGAAATCAAAACTAGAAGAAACAATTGATAGGATCTATCATGATTGCACTCAGATATTCCTATGGTGAAATCTAGAAATTTTAGAAACATGTTTGGATCACCTCTAGAGGGAACCTACACTTGATTCCTACAATGCATCATTGGTCCAATGCAAATCTGTTTTCAAATCCATTAATGATGAAATAATTCCAACAAGGTACATATTTAATAAACTAAATTATTTATAATAATATGTGATGACACTCCATCTAGTTATGGTGATCAATCCCTTACTTATTTTCATTGATTTAATTTCAAGGATCATGATGTTAATCATTTTCTAAATCTTTAATTGATCATCGATTAGGATAAAAAGAAAATTTGGCACAACAAATCACATGCTTCCACTACATTTGGAACCTAAAAGTGTTATCAAAGCACTTATATAATAATTTATAAATATTTTAAGATAATTGATTTATTTACAAAATTTTAATATAGTTTTCAATTCAAGTTTAATAATTCTTTTATTCTGAATTACAAGATCTACTTATCCCTACTTTGTTTCTCATTGATCGAATAAATACAATGAATTATATGAATGAAATAAAATTGAAGAACTCATTTAGAGGTGCCAAGGATTCTGGCCGGATAACACCAGAGTACACACCATGTGACTATAGTTACATGCCATGTATTTTTTTTCAAATGACTCATGAATTAATTTGGAAATTAATTCAAATTGTGTGCATTGATGACACATGGTGAATTTATTACTTACACCATGTGTTCTCCGAGATAGGGTGGCACACAATCATTAGGAGTACATGCTTTGTATCTCATGTAAGAAATTCCATGTTATGAGTTATAATATTTATATATATATATATAAATTTTTAATTAACATTTTCTTAATGTTCAGATATGCATTTCATGTACAATTTGTATTACATTTTTTACTCTACTTGCATTAAATCTTGACATGTAACTGAAAAATCTTGTAATTCATGTAATTAATAAGTTTATACAATATTTAGTGAAGTTATTTGATACTTCTTGTATTCTATATGTCAAACAAATAATCATTATATGATTATAATACCTATTGGGTTGATTCAAATGGGTATTCACATTCATTCCTCTAAAGTACATTTACATATATAGATTATATTAAATAAATTTATTTAATTTGTTTAAAATATAATGGATGAGAATATATTGGAAATTCAGATGAGAATTAAGTTAAAACAATTAAATAATTAAAGATGATAATTAATTTCTTCGAGTGTAATTTATATTCAATAATAATGATTAAGAATTAAATGCCAATTTAATTAAATTTGTAATTCATTGCATGCATTTGGATGATCGGGAGCATATACCAGACCTTTAATGTGATTAATTTAATTTAATTTATTATTAAATTAAATTTTTGGCATGCATGACTTATCTCCTCTTATTATATAGGGGCCTATTTTTCTATAGTTTCTTTTAGGTAAAACCATTCCCCATCTCCTGTATAATAGTTAAAGTACATGTAATGTATGGAGCTACAAATATAGTGGAGGATATTAATGTTTAAATCTGAGACGAAACCATTCCAAGAGAGATACATAGGAGGATAGGTGGGGAGTTGTAACATGAACCATAATTAGTTCAAGGTGTTTCCCCTAGGTCAAAAGTTATTTATTCAAATGAAATATAAACTAACTATTAATACAATATCATGATCATAGTACTTTATTATTTTATTTATGTCATGTTTCATGGTTATTTCATTATGGATATTTTTTCTTGATCACATTAATTAATGAAATTGAGAAGTATTCAAGATAGAACTAACATAAATTGAATTATCAGTAAGTATTATATAATACATGGTTAATAAATAAGTAAATCCAATTAATATTAACAAACATATAATAAAGATAATAATTTAAATTTTATTCATAGAGGAAAAAATCCATTAATTAAATATATTAATTCATTATAGCCTTCTACTACTTCAATTAAAATAGAACCATATTTCAAAGTAAATGACCAACCACATTTTTTGTGATTTAAATTATTGGGGAATTATAACATGAGGTTTTGGGTTAAATTAACTTAGTTCACATCAAGGGTTGACTACCAAATCCGAAATTAGTGTAACTGAGAGGTAAGAATTGAGGAAATACAATTTAAGTATTTCAGGATTGGGGAGTCCACTCAATGGATCAAGGAACTGTGTGTTAATGTTATTGGAATTTTGAATTCCTACCTAAAACCATTAATGTTTATTTACCAACCAAATTTGGGGTAATGATAAGAGGAATATGGATCCTTTACACTAGAATATCTAGGAAACTGGATATTCTAAAGCCAATGATGAGGGATATTGTGTTTAAATAAAATAGTGGGAGACTAATAAATATAATATTTATTTATTTTTCAACATTTTATTAGATAAAGTACTAAAATTATGCTTATCTTATTTATAAAAAAATTAAAATAACTTTAAAAATATCATTGTGATCCATACTTGATAAGGAATTCCTTCTCACTGGAACAAATTTCTAAGAGTGGAAATGGATATTTGGTGTTATCCTTCACCATAAAAGGAAATTTTATGTGCTGGAAGATCCTATTCTTGATGCGCTTGGTAATGAGGCAAGTGATGAAGAGCTATCTATCTATGAGAAACATTTGAATGATGCTAAAAATATTCAATGTTTCATTATATCATCCATGTCCCATGATATTTTGAAGCAAGATGAGGACAAGGATTCATATAGAATATTGTCTCAACATTAGGATATATTTCAATAGAAGGTGAGACAAGAGGGGTATGAGATATCCAATGATTTTATTACAACTATGATTTGAGTGTCTGTGCTAGCTAGGACTCATGTAGTCAAGTCTATTGGATACATTGACTGCTTATTCATTTTGGAGATTAAATTCTCAAATGAGTTGTGTATAGATCTTATACTTTCATCACTTCCCAATACCCTCTCTTGTTTTATTGTTTATTAAGAAATGGTAAATAATGAAAATATTCATTCAGAACTTTATACTTTGAATCTGAAAGTGGATAAGAACATGGGATGTGATAAACCCACGATCCTTATGGTGAATAAGAAAAGTAAGAACAAGGAAATGGGGCCAAAGACTCATAACAATTCTAAAGATCATGAGCACCATCCTTCAATGAAGAGGAAGATCAAGAGGCAATGCAAGGAAAAGGAGGTAGTATGTTATTCATATTGCAATCCAAGCCACTAGAAGAGGAACTAAATGTCAAAATAAGGGGAAGCTAATGGTGTGTTCATTATCTAGTGTAATATTTTAATATTTACATATTGAGTGTTAGATACATCTTATGGTGCTCAATTGTTTTTCAAAATGTAATAACTAGGTAGATTCTGAAATATTTTTAGGGGGGTGGATCTAAGAGATACAAATGGTTCAAGGTTGGCTTTCCTAGACATTGGTGACTACCACCTTTCATTTCCAATAATAATGATTTCGGTTTTAAAATATTGTAATTATGTACCAATGGTATCCAAGAACATAATTTTGTTATCATGCCTAGATGTAGATGGGTTTACTAGAAATAAAAGTTTTATCTTTTATAAGGACAACCTTTGTTATGGTATAGAACATTTAAATAATGGTCTTTATGTATTAAAAAATGAAAACCAAGTGTTGTAAATTGATAATGAATAATGTTCACATGAATCATATAACACCCAGATATGGCATCATCATCGTGGTCATGTAAACAAGAAGTGTTTCACAAACCTCTATTAATATGGTTATTTAGACTCATCTAAGATAAAACCACGTGAAATATGTCATGTTTTTTTATAATTAAAAATGACCAAACAAATATTTGGGGGATAGGATGAAAGATCCATTGATATTCTTGTTTTGGTATGCATTGTTGTGTGTGGACCATTTCTAGTAGAAGCTACATGTGGGTATTCTTACTTAAAATTTCTTACTAATTACTTGAGTAGATATGGTTATATCTACATAATGAGGTATAAGTTTGGGTACATTGAAAAATTTAAGGAATTTGATAATTAATAGAGAATCATAGTGGATAGAAGGTAATGAATCTTTTATTAGATTGAGGTGGTGAATATATCAATCTAGAGATCACATAATTTCTATGAGAGTTTGGGATTCTATCTCAACTCACTCCACCTTACACACCATAGTTTAATGGTGATAGTGAAAGGAGGAATTATACTTTCTTAGACGTAGTATGGTCAATGATTAGTCATGAAAATATTACATTATCCTTTTGGGATATGTATTACAAATTTTGGAATACACATTAAACTGAGTACCAACTAAAGTTTAAATTGGAATTCCATTTTAGCTATAGATTGGAAAGAAACCTGTTTTTTGGAATACATGTGTATGTGGTTGTGATGAGTTTTTTAATTCCTTATAAAAAAAGTGCACCTCATGGAACAAAGTGTATGTTTATAGGGTATAACAACGAAACAAAGAGATATTACCTTTACAACTCCTTAGATTATAAAGTGATTATTTCTAGAAAAGAAATATTTCTAGATAGGGAACACATCCTAAAAAAGATAGTTGGAGGACGATTATTTTTGATGAATTTGATGCTCAGTATACAAGAGAGTTGGTATAGGAATAGATTCTGCAATCCCTCATGGAATAAGTTGTTCCTGAAACATGTTTATTGTGTAGGAGCATAAGACAGGTAAGAGAGCTAGAGGGATATGGTTTTCTTGTCAACAAAGATGGTGACTCTTTATTTGATTACAATGATTAATCTCTCTCCTAAAAGAAAGAAGTTTAGATCTCAAAATCTGAAAGATAGAAAGAAACCATGAATAATGATATGGATTCTATATATCATAACCATGTTTGGGTTCAAGTCGATGCACGAGTTGATGTAAATCCCATTCAATGAGAAAAGGGTATTTAAAAGGAAACTGAACATGGAAGTTAATGTAAATATATATAAGGAAATGATAGTGGATAAAGGGCTTAAACTATGTCAATGAATTGACTACTATGAAACCTTTTCACTGGTTTCTTTGTTTAAATCCATCAGAATTATACTTCCTATAGGAGCTTACCATGACTAAGTGATTTAGAAGATGGATGTAAAACTAAATTCTTTAATGGTATCATTTAGGAATATGTCTATATGACACAATTAGAAGGGTTTGTGACTACATGTGATGCCAAAATGATTTTCAATTTTTAGAGATCTATTTATAGATTGAAGCAAGAATCCAGGCCATGGAACATATTATTGGATGAATATATAAAAGAATTTGGATTCATTAAGAATGAATGTGAGTCATGTGTTTAGGAGAGGTTTTGTGGGAATGTGGTTATTATCCTAGTATTATATGTTAATGACATATTCTTTATTGGAAATGAAATACTAGTCTTATAATCTGTTAAGGACTGGTTAAGAAAATGTTTCTCCATGAAGGACATAAGTGAAACAATCTATATTCTGTGGATCAAGATCTTTCATGATAGATCAAACATGATACATGGAATAATTAAACGTACATATGTTGACCAGATACTAATGATATTTTGTATGGAACAATCCAAGAGTGGATTGGATTGGGTGTCACATGTTTTACATCATTCTATGAAAATGTGTACTTGGAAAATACATGAGAAAGATAGAATGAGTAAGATCTCGTATACTTCTGTGATTGGATTAGTCATTTATTCCATGTTATGTAATATACTTGATATCTCATATTCACTTTTAATGGTAGAAATATATTCAGAAGATCTAGGAGAACAATATTGGTTTACTCTAAAGGTTATCCTTAAGTATCTGAGAAGAATAATGGATATTTTACTAGTATATGGAAGAGATGAGTAGATGTTCATTAGGGGTAATACTGATGCTATTTTTCATATAGATATGAATGATATGATTTCATGGTTAGGGTATTAATTATGTCTCAATAGAGGATCTATGAGCTAGAAGAGTTCAAAGAATCCATTTGTTGCAGATCCTTTAGTAGATTCTGAGTATATAGTAGATTTTAATGTATCCAAGGAATCCATTTAGATTCATAACTTTATCTAGGATCTTGATGTTGTACCTAGAATTAATGAACCTATCACATTTTGTTGTGATAAAACTATATATGTGGCTATTGAAAAAGAGACAAGGTCACACCAAAATTTAATGCATATACTCCAGATGTATCACCTCAAGAGGTATTTTTATCATAGGGGTATTGTTGCAATAAGAAGGGTACTCATAGAAGAGAACGTGGTAGACACCTTGAATAAAATCCAATTTCAGTATAAACATGAATATCATGTTAGATCTATAAGACTAAAAGTTGTTAGTAGTTTTCTCTACGGAAAGTGGGTGTCTGTAGGAGTTGGTGGCCTATAACCAACTCCTATGTACTTTAGGATAACTAATATTCATATTTTTTAATATTAATAAATTATTTATCACATCATAATTATTATTTTTTGTAACAGAGTATGTGATAATTTCCTATGATTAGTTGGCACACTAATAGGTCAGAATAGTTCCCTACTATGATGAGAACCCATAAGTACTACAACACTATTTATAATTTTATGTTTTTAGCTAGATGATATCATTTGAGGGACAAAAATGATACTGTCTATGAAGGGTAGAGTCTCACTGGACTCTGAGGAACCTTCTCATGGTGTACACCCTTGGTAATATCTAGTAGATTTTATAAGAAAGAGCCCTACCAATAGGAAATACACTTTTATTTGTTTCATTGGATGTTCCAATATTTGAACATGTATATAGATCCTTAGAATTTAAAATTATTATTAATTATTATTATTATTCATTTACTTTGATGTATTGAAAAAAACTGTGATAATATATGTTCGTGGCGTGGTTGGATACGTTGGGTGTGTCACATGAAATATTACATTAACGAATAATGTGATAAATGATTTTCCCTTCATCTATTTAATATAAGTTAATATCTTATGACCTTTGATGGAAATGATATAGCCTAAATAAATCCATATTCATGGTGTTCTATATGGAATTTCAATTTCTAGGAAGTCAAAGAAAGATTCATTGAGCATATAGTTTGATGGTACCATCATACAACCTTCATCATTAGAGGTATCATTATAAAGGGATTACAATACACAGTAAGTGTATATATGAGATATTATATCTTTTCAGAAATAAATTATTTCTATATGTGTTCCTTATCATGTTTCTAGACTCTAACATTTTATATTAGATACATTGCCTAGTGCCACTAACAGAGAGTCATAGAGGGCCACACACTAAGTGTATCCAATATCTAAGTCAAATAATATATTATTATTTATTATTTAACAAGTTGAATAAATATTATTCTCACACATAGTTTAATAATTATTCATGTATTGATGATAGCATATATTCTATCATCAGTTATTCAATAGAATATAAAGTGAGTAGAATATTTAATAAATAGTCATTTTCTATTTTGTGAATATATTTTTTATTTATTTATTAGAGAATAATTTTGTGATATTAATTTGGCTAATAAACAGTCATTATTAAAGGCATGATAAATTTTTGGGAGGATTTGAAGACCAGGATTAAATTTTCTAATGAGAAATAATATATACTAAATATTGTTTGATTAAATAATATTTAATTTAATTCACAAGTTAAGAACATGTTGAGATATAATAAAAATATTATTATTAGTCGACATGGGTTTATACAAGGATTAAATAAAGGATAAAGGGATCTTGTATGATTATTTTATATTAATCCTAGTGATATATAAACTCAATTATGTTATTTTATCTTAGAGCCCATTCACTTATTTGGTTGTGACCAATGAATTTATAGAATCCTATCAAGACCTAGATAACTCCCTTATCCAAGAATTCTCCCAATAAATGAGAGTAATATTCCTCTACATCCCACACTCATGTTAAAAGATAACAAAGAGAACGCTTTTGAAGTGGTTCTCGTGGAGATCAAAGGAGAACGATTCAAGAGATAAGACCTCTATTATAGAACCCAGAGATTAATATAATGACATTCAGATATTTTTAGAATATGTGTGGATAACCACTATAGGTAACATATAATTTATTACTATTACACATAAATAATATATATATATGTTGTCATATCCATCAATAAAGATAGAATTAAAAAATAATAAATTTTTAATTAACAAAATTAAATATAAATATAATGTGATGATACGCTCTATGGTTCTGATGTTCTATCCCTTTTCTATTTTCTTTGATTTAATTTTGTAGATCATGATTTTTATCATTGTGTAAATTTTCAATTGATCATTGATCATTACAAAAATAATAGTTGGGCACGATCCATTTCATGATTCCATTATACCTAGAACATACACTAGAATAGTTGGTGGATTACACAGCCACTAACTTGAACTTATTTTTCTCTGAATAGTTCTAAAAAGAAAAAAATATTCTCTAAAATTCATTCCCTTTCCATGTATGTTTTGGGATCATTCTTACCTTTTAATGAGGCACCTCTCAACTTTACTTCTCCTAGATCATTGGATTGCCTCCATGGTGGTGGGTTTCATCTAATTGGTGACTCATGAAAATAGTATATCTCCACTTATTATTCAACGACCCTACTCTATAGTGGTTCTCTAGAATTGTAAGGGGGATAAAATTTATCCATAATCACATTAATCCTTTGGAATTGTTCTTGTACATCCCTCGTGAACAAAATAATATATGTTTCGTTGATGTTACTCAGCTTTTTTATTAAAGAATCTCGTAAAAAGATTTGAAGAGAAAGGGATATGGAACTCACACACTAACTCATGTGTTTACAATCTAAAATATTATGGTATCTCACATTTCAATTATTTTTTGAATTTTTAACAAAATGTAACACCCTTTCCTTTTACCACTCAACTTACTTCCTATAGCATTCTTACCCAATTCCAAAATATCTAAAACAATTTTACATTGTATAAATATTAAACTAAAATTCAAGATAAAATTAAAAACGTTTTCAAGGGTAAAATGTTGGAAGGGGAAGATAGTGGATGATGAAAAATGATAAATGGACTTAGGACACATGTTGTTGCAATTAGTTTAGATCTTTAGTTTTTTGTGCTCTTTTTTTTATTAAATTTACTTGTAGGAAGATGAATTTTCAATATATAAATATGAGATAATAAATAATTTGAAACATCAAATGGAATCAAAGTGCTATATGCACTGTAACATACCTCCTCTCCTCATTATATTGAGAAGATACATGGAAGCTACTAGGATTTGGGTGACAGCCCCAAGACACCAAAGGATGGAAATAAAATTTCAAGGGCCTCAGAAATAGTTGGGGAAAGATTTTTACTTTTAAGATAAAATTAAAAAAACATTGAAAACTATAAAAACCAAACAACTTAATGATGCATGAGTACCAAAATAAAATCCAATTCAATATTAAACGAAAATAAAATATCAGATTATAAGAAAAATCAATGTGATAAAACCAATGGAACCAAATGATTACAAAACCAATAGACAACAAAGACACTGAAAACTCCTAATATGTTCCAAAATCCAAATCCAAATTCCCAACACATGGTATTAAGAAGAATCACTAAATAACTAGGATAACCTTTATTTACATGTGTCATGATATATAACATATTTAAACACACCACAGCTCCCAAGTAGTCAGTGAGTATAAAACTTTTTAGGATTTCCCCAATGACATCCCAATTCAAGCTACTAGGATTGAACATGTTAGATTGTTTATATAAACTAGTTTAAAATCAATTTTAAATAGTTTATATATATCCAAAATAGTTTACTAAGGAAAAAATCCAAGAAATCCTTGAATTTTTTTTAAATAAATACATCAACAACTAACACAATAATTTTTCAAGGAACATCAACAACTATTTTAACAATTTTAAAATTTAATATTTTTCTAACCATTTCCACGTACAAAAAAATCCTAAAATTAAACAAAAACCCAATTATGGTGTAACCATTGATGGTGGAACAACCATTTATGGTGGAACATCACATCCATACTATGTCCCTATAATGGTTGTTCTTCCCAAACATTATACATCCCATTCAACTCAAGCACAAATATTATTCCCAAATCATAAGAAAACATTTCAATAAAACCATTTAAAAAAATAAATTACTTTCATCAACCAACCATAATTTTAAAATAACAAATTTAAAATTTTAAACAATGGTTTTCCAAAAATCCATAAAATTCCCTTGATTTCCATAACCCTACTTCAAACAAGAATTACATCAAATCTGACCAATATTTTCAAAATAAATCCATGAAATTAAATAAATTTGAAATCAATCCTCTATGTATTAATCAATAGGATTTGAGAGAGAAGCCACCAAAATATCAAACCTAGCCAAAAATGAAGAAAATCACAAGAACTTTAACAAAACTGCTTAAATATTCAAGATTCCAACATAGATACCATTCCCATAAATTGAAACAATCATATACCATAAATATTTATATCACAAAACATGGATATATCTCCAATGAAATAGATTAATTATTCCAAAAGAGGGAAGTAGAATAGATCTAAGGAAAAATAGGAAGAATAAGAACATAACTATGAATTCGGGTCTTCAATGCACTTGGGTTTGCTTAGGAATTACTCCCAGATCAAAAAGAATTGGATCCACAACCTTGGAAGGAATGTTAAAGAGTGTTGTGGAATGTTTAGGGAAAAAATAGTGGTTTAGGTGGTAAATAGTATTATATCTACAATTTTCATATCTCATTTTACATAGTGCAAGGTTTGGGTCCACATTTAGGAAAACTGTGTGCTAACCATGCATAATCCACTACACCCAAACACACCTCACACAGTTGGCTCACACAATTAAAAAAACCATGGTCCAACCATGTTATACCCCACCATCCAAAATTTCATGGTTTCTACTAGGAATTCGCATGGTTTTTTTCCAATAGTGGGCTTAAATGGGTGCCCCCAATGTCCACTGTTTCAATTTCACAATTTCTTAGAGGTGTTTCATGGTTTCTACGAACCATTCTCAAACATTTAAACTAAAAAAAGCCTCAAAACATACCAAATCTCATATGAACCTATCAAAACATAGCCCAATCATTTTATATACTTAAAATACATAAATAAGAGGTTAAGTACCTGAAAATAGGGGTGATACATTATCCCCACCATTAGTCTTTCCATCCCCATAAAGTAGAAAACCATAGTTTTCTATGTAGAGTACTGGCCATTGCTTCATTATTTCTGTTTCACGCATCCATGTTTCCTCCAAAATCAACCAAATTTTCCATAAAACCCACACTAGAATGATGACTTTCCAAATCCACAATTTCTCTTACCTATCCAGAATCTGTACTAGATCACGAACCATCATAGAATCTAGCTCTAGGTCAATGTGATTCCATTTAATCACTTGGTCAGGGTTATGTTGATACTTTTTCAATTGTGATACAGAAAATAAATTATGCATTTAACTGATCCATGGTGGAAAATTCAACCAATATCCCACCTCACTCACCCATTCAAGTATCTCAAAAGTTCATATGTATCATGGAGATATCTTTCCTTTCTTCCCAAAATTGTGATAAATAAGACTTAGAGTGATTCTAAAGAACACATGATCACTTAACTCAAATTAAAAAGACTATCAAATATGATCTTCATACGATTATTGATGACACTATGTTGTCTCCATCCTCTTTCTGATTAACTTAATATTCACTATTGTCTCTTTCACATGTATTGTTCCAACTAAGGATGTCTCACATATTTCCACAGAAAAAAGTGGATAATGATAAGGATGGCCATACAATGAATAAAAATGATCCATATATATTTAGTATTGATAACTATTGATGTATGATAACTCCAAAAATGGTATGTGATCCTCCTAAGATCCACCAATATCCATTACACAAGACATAAGCATGTCTTACAATGTTTGGATCTTCCTTTCTGATTTTCTATTCATTTGATGATGTTACACCATACTCAAAGTCAACTAAGTCCTGAGGGGATTCTATAAATATTTCCAGAAATTAGATGTAAACATGGGGTCTCAATTAGATACAATTTATAATGGAATACCATGACAATTTAAAATATATCGAATATAGATTTTTGAAATGTCCTCCACCATATTGGATTCAAAAATAGGGATTAAATGTTCCTAGTTTGTGAGATAATCCACTATCATCTATATGTAATCGTTTTTATGAATGATCCATGAAATACCTATTACCAAATACAAAGATATATTATCCTATTTCCCCATGGAAATCAGAAAATACCATAGCATACCCATTGGTTGTTAGTGATCTTCCTTAAACTGCAGACCTATGCGGAATCTCAAAACAAAATCATCTACCATTCTTTTTATACCTACTACCAAAATTGTGATTTTAGTCCCTTATACATCTTCTTTATTTCATGATCAACCCATTTAAAATTTGAATTAACATTAAGGATTTCTTCTTGACAAGACAAATGTATGACCATCCAATCTCCAATCCACAATATTGATCTTCTATAAATATTTCATCCCTCGATGTTCTCCCCACCATTGAGATTTAACCTCATAGAAAGACATTCAGAATCGTATTTATGTGCCTCTTTCACCTTCTCTACCAAATCTGGAAGAAATGAAACAAAAAAATAGCTACACAAAGAGAATGTCTACAATCACTGAAATTGTATTCTATTGAGCTGAATCCACTTTAACCAACTAACTATATGTATTTTGGTTTACTGCGTCTTCCACAAAGTTCAATTTACCTAGTGTATAAATTAATTCAATTTCAAATATTTGATGATACTCCATTCATATTTCTTGTCTTAGATTAAAATATCTTTATGAGAATGGATTTTCGTTATCTTACGATCAGTAAACACTATGAATTTATAAAAAAAAGATAATGATTCTTGGCCTTTAAAGCATGGAACACAATAGATAATTCCAAATCATGTGTTGGGTAATTCATCTCATTAAACTGTAACTTTCTTGATTCATAAGAAACCACATGATATCTATTCATGAGAACACACCCTAACCTAGATCCAAAGCATCATAATGCATCACATATATTTTTATTGATTCTATAAATATCATGATCAGTGATTATTTAAGGTTAATATCATGCTCTTGAAAAGAAATTTTCCATTTAATATTTTTTTAGTGGAACAATTTTCCTTGTTAATGTTTTTATTTTTGATTCTAGTCATGAAAATTCATGAGAAAATGGACAGTAATAAGAAGCCAAGCTAAGGAAACTATGTATCTCAAAGATGTTATTTGGAGTTCACTAAGAGATAAAAACCACTATATTTTCTAGATCTATATAAACACCTTTTTAGAGTTAAAATTTAAAATGAGACATACCACTTGTATCCCAAAAATTATGTATTGAAAGTTGGTAAAATAGATGATGATCTTGCATGATACCCAACACTATCACCATGTTTTTTTCAAGATCAACCTTTGTACTAGAATACACCAGTATGTCATCCACAAAAACCAATATAAAATAATCTAGAAACCATGAAATGTCTTATTCATAAATTCTATAAATATCACCTATGAATTTTTAAGACCAAAATGAATAGACACACACATGTAATGGCCATATCTAATTCTGAAATTTGTCCTCATAATATTATCCTTTCAAACATCTAGTTTGTGATATCTTGAACACAAGTCCACTTTTGAGAGCCCATAGGCTCCCCTTAATTAATCAAATAAGTCATAAATGTGTGGTATATAATATAAAATCATTACCATAACTTGATTAATCTTAAGATAATTCACACAAATTATAAGAGTTCCATCCATATTTTTCACAAAAAAGAACTGGGGCATCCCACATAGATATACTAGATTAAATGAATCCTTTGTTTTACAACTCTTCCAACTGGAATTTAAATTCCATTAATTCTATTATATTCATATGATAATATAGAATTGAGATAAGATAGGCCCCTGGTAAGAGACTAAACCTAAACTCTACTTTTCTTGTGGGATTCCACCTTGAGAAATTTTTATAAAAAACATTAGGAAATTGGTCAACAATTTTTGGAAACCCTGCTATTCTTGGTCTCGTCTATAGATTCCATATTCAAGGCTTCCAAATGGTATGATATATTTCCAACTATTTGTGCCAAAAATCCTGCTCTAACTTCCATTACATTCATATTTACTCTAAATATATGCACGACGCTATCATTAGTTGTTAAAAGAACCCTCCAAGTATAATGTTCGAGGTAGTATTTTAACATTTTCCGCCAATCCATACCCATGATTAAGTCATAGACATCCATATAAAGTACAATGAAATACCAAATCAATTCATACACATCAATAGTTATAAAACATGCATTTCACACAAAGCCTCAAAATTGTTTTTGTCCAAGATGAGTTTTAAGTTTCAAAATAGAGGGAATCATCTAAAAATGAAAACCCAAATGATAAACAACATTAGGAGCACTAAATGAATGTGATACACCCATATCAATAAAATATTTCATAAGGGAATCATTTAGAATAATCATACCTCTCACCATAGAAGGTGTTGATTGACCATACATAATCACTTTATCAACTTTATGCAAGTTTTTACTTGCTATGATTTTATCTTTTTCGCCTAGTTGAGATTTCCATGGTTGAGGATTCAAGGTATTCGTAGAATTTCCATGTCTTTATTAGGTTTTCTGATGAGATCAATTTTTGTTCACTCATCCCATCGAACCATACGATGACTGAGAAACATGATATGTGTCCCCAATACTTAGCCTTAGAGCACTGTGATAATAACACTATATACATCTCATCTAAATGAAATTGTGACATGTTCTAGATGGTGTTGTACAATCTAAATTTATATGATCAAGAGAACCACAATGAAAATAATCCGGTATACGGTTTGGTTTAGAAGTAATATTCACTGATTCCATCATCTGATTCTGATTCATACCACCACCATGGAAATATGTGTCTCTCTTCCCCGTATTCCTAGCATTATAGTTCCATTAAAAATTAACATGATTCCTATGACTATATTTCCTAATACATACCTTTATTCAATTATTTATCTATTGACCATCTTATTTTAATCTGATATATAAAGCACACAAATCATTGAGTGAATCTATGGCCTCAACCATAATTCTTAAATTCATGCATTTATGTATGTACTTTCAACAAATTCAGAAGAAAAGTAGACAAATTTATTAAATTTAGCTTCATACTCTATCACTATGAGGTTCTCTTGCATCAAAATGATGAATTGTGTTATTATTGAAGTTTGGAATCTTTGAGGTTAAATTTTTTTGTTAAAATACTCTTCAAAATATTCTCATGTCTTGTATTGGTCCTATTTATCCTATACTACTTAATCATACCACTAGTATGAAAGATCTTATCACATGTAAATTTCCATCTTTTTCTTCAGATCAATTAGTGTGCCATGGAAATTGAAGATTCGATTCATCCTATTTATCCACACTTGTGATTTTTTCAGTTCTAAATCACCCCAAAATATGGGTGGATTCTTCTTTTGGAACTGAACTGAATGATCCACTTTTTGTGGATCGTTTTTTTGTTCCCACTTTTGAAAACCTGAAATTCATATAGAATACTCTTAACAAAATTTTTGTTCACTTGTGGCTCATGTGAAACCAAATTCTTAGAAGCTTCTTCTAATTGGTTTCTACAGTGCCTACCTAGTTCCATTTTCAATAACCAAAATAAAACTCCATTTAGTCACACTCTCTAGAAACCTAAGGATTAGAAATTTTAAATTTAATACATCATGCATATCACAACAAATCTTTCCAAAATTCAATAATTTACACTTTCAATCCATTTTTTAAAACTCTATCATACTTTTCAAATTTAAACAATTTAAAAAAATTTAAAAAATAAAACTTTTTCACCAAATAACAAATCATTACTCGAAATGAATTATGTACACATAGTGGGAAGTCATTTATATCAATTCATGTCATACCCTTTTTATTGGAAAAACCCATGAAAATTAGGTGACAACTCATAAATGTGTCATAAAAAACTCATGTACCCAACTCCATGGTAACTTGAGTTTCAACATAAATAAGTTATCTACACCAGATTATACTTTACATTTCAATTTCCAATAATCCTATCTTCTTTTAAACATTCCAATAGATAGACCAATATGATTTGAAATTCAATGAATAAACAAGCTAATACCATTTGTAAAATACCACCCCTTCTAATTGGCTAGAGAAGTGAAAGGGGGTCTAATAGACCTTAGGTGACATCCCCAAGACCCCAATGGCATGAAATAAATTCCAAGGGCCTCCTAAATATTTGGGGGACAATTTTACCTTTTATGAAAAAATGGCCAAACCAAGGACAACAATAACAACCAAACTTCTTAATAATGCATGAATACCAAAATGAAATTCAACACAAGACTAAAACCAAAGGCAAAATCATAGTACAAGCAGAATAAAAGTTATATAACCAATGAAAAAAATGATAAAAAACAAAATGATACTAATGAACCCAACAAAAACTCCAAATATGTTCCATGATCCAAATACACATTCCCAACCGAAGGTACGTATATGCATCACTAAAGAACTAGGATACCTTCCCTTTACTTGTGTCTTGATATATAACATCTTCAAATGCTCCATAGTTCCCAAGTAGGGGGTGAATATAAAACATAGTAAGATTTCGACAATGAATTCCCAATTCACGCCACTAATATTAAACCTCTTATAAAATTTATATAAAAAATTTTAAAAACAATTTAATGAATTTTATATTCAACCAAAACAGTTTTCCAGAGAAAAAAATCAAACAAGCCTTCAAAAGAATTTTTTTCAAGGAATACATCAACAACTAACACAGTGATTTTTGAATGAATATCAAAAAACCTTTTAACCATTTCACAATTTATTATTTGGAATAAAAATTTTCATTTCCACCCTTATCATAAAAGAACACACACAAAAAACCTTAGTGTTACCATTGATTGTGGAACTTCATGTCCATACTCCATACCTTTGATGGTGGTACTTCACAACCATTATCCATTCCATTCAACTCATTCCCAGCATTTATTCTCAAATCATATCTACCAATTTAAATAAAATAATTTTAATAAATAAATTACTTTCATCAGCCAACCATAATTTCAGAAGTTCCATTTTAAAATTATAAATAATGTTTTTCCAAAAAAACCATCCAATTCCCATGATTTCCTAAACCTAAATTCAAATGACAATTCCATAAAATCACATGATTATTTTCACATAAATTTTAAGAAATTAAATCAATTATAAATAAATAATTAAATTTATAATCAAGAGGATTTGAGAGAATAAAAAAAATCCAATCCAGTCAGTACTAACATCATAAAAAATGGATATATCAAATATAAAATAGATCCATGATTCCAAAAGTGGGTAGGATAATAAATCTAAGGAAATGATAAATAATAACAACTTACCAATGAATCTGTGTCTCCAATGCACTTGGAATCTCTTCAAAATCACTCTAGGATCGAAAGGAATTGTATCCACCACCTTAGGAGGAATATGAATTTTTGGTATGGATTTTTTAGGAAAATATTATTGGTTTAGGATGTGAATCAGATTAGATCAACAATTTTCAGGTCTAATTTTCAATGGTTCATAGTTAGAGAACACCCTTAGGAAAACTTTTCACTAATCGTGCACAGGCTAATTCCACTAAACACACGTCACTTGGTTGGCTCACATGATTAGAAAAAAAATCACCAACCATGTTATATCCCATTATCTAGAATTTTACAGTTTATACTGGTCATATGAATAGTTTAGGAATACCATGAGCCTAACCATGCACATCCCCGATGTCTACTATTTTAGTTTCAAAGTTTCATGGAGTATTTACATGGTTTCTACTAATTGCGCTCAAACTGTGAACCTCCATAAAATCCAAAAAAACAATCAAAACCTCCTACAAACCTTCAAAAACATAATTTAATCATTTTCTCTACATAAATTAAAAAAATAAATGGTTAAGTACATGAAATTGGGGGTACTACATGAGTGGTTTTAAAATTGAATAATTCGTCACAAAATTCAAACCCTATGCATCTCACAATTTATATCTTGGATTTGATGGATTCCATATAGGGAATAAAGAGGAGCTTGTCAACTCTAGGATTGATATATTATACATAAGAAATTATAAATAAATTATGTATGTAGGTGAAGAAGAAAATAGACAGGAATTTAATCAAACCAATTCAAAGTGAAAAGTAGATGGAAAAAGGGACAAAAAATGAAGGCCTTAATTTTTTTCAATTGGGATATGATGCCAAATTATTTTCTATACAAGAAATTATAGGTAGATTTCTAGGAACCGTGTTCAAAATTCATGTGTTTAGCACCCAGATCTCCATAAGAAAATAAGTATGTATGGATATAAATGGTAGAAATAAGGAAGAAAGGAGAGAGTTGGTCAAGGTAGTACCCAAATAGAAATATTCTCTAATAACTCTTTCACGATGACACCACAAAGGATAACCAATCCTTTGATAAGTCAATAATTAATAAAGAACACAATGTTTGTAAAAAATCTCCGCATAATAACACTACCCTCATTCATGACATTCAAAGAGTCAAGGGGGAGGCTATTTATAGAAAAATAGTGATACAAAATTCTAAAATCTAGTTTCAACAATTAAAAAAGCATAAATGATGATTTTTTAAATTTTTTCACATTACTATGACTTAAGGGAAAAATTGAAGACCATTTTGGAAAGTAAATACAATTATCCCACCACTTTTGAAATTGATGAATCCATGGTGGATTTGGCTTGAAATTATTAACACACAATGGAATGGGTCTTTAAAAGAATATTTAGGGTTTAATTAATGTAAATATAGGCACATTTCTTTCCTTACTAAATGGTATTGGTCTTATCCATTGAACTCCATGATTAACCCATTCACGGCCTCTTTCATTCTCTTGGTATGCTCCCTTGTCATTGGGACACAAACTCCACCCAATAGATCTTGTGCAATCATGCACATTCTACCTCTTCATTAAGCCTTCCTTCAACCCTCAATATCTATGTGTGCCATGATCCTCATCAAACCCATATAAAACATTAAAAACATAAAAACACATAAATATATATATATATAATACTAAAAACCCTAAAAACCCTTAACTCCCTCAAAGTCTATAAAAACCATAAAACCCATAAAAATCCTAAAAAGATTATAAAACAAAACACATAATAAACCATAAAAACAATGATAACCATTATGAAAATAATAAAACCTAATAACACTTAACAACCCTAGAAAACCTGAAAAATTTCTAAAAACCCTAAAATCCCTAAAAACCATAAAGACCCTAAAAACCATAAAACCCCTAAAAACCATAAAAACCCAAAAAAACCCATAAAACCATAAAACATAGTAAAAAATGAAAACCCCTTTAAAACCCTCAAAAATTTAAGAACTCTAAAAAACATTAAAACCCCTCAAAACTAAAAAACGATAAAACTCTCTAAATCCTATAAAACCATAAAAATCAAAATAATTCCTAAGATCCCTAAAAATATAAAATTCCCTAAAAGCCATGAAAATCTAATGGAAAAACATAAAAACATAAAAAACATATAAATATAAAAACATAAAAACACATAAAACCTCTAAAACCCATAAAAATTCTAAAAACACAATTTTTTTTTTGAAAAAACCCTAAAATATATAAGAACCCTAAACCCCAAAAAATTTTAAAAATACAAAAAACCCATAAATACCCTAAAAATCACTAAAAAATATAAAAATTATTCAAATTCATAAAAATGTTAAAAAATCTAAAAAATCATAAAAACACTAAAAACCCAAAAAACCCCAAAAAAAAATACTCAAAATTCATAAAAACCGTAAAAACATTAAAATTCCTAAAAAATAACTAAAAATATAAAAAATTTAAATAAATATAGAAACCTTGAAAAGTCATAATAAAACCTTAAAAATCTAAAAACACATTAAACCCCTAAAAAACCCTAAAACTTTTAAAAGCTCTAAAAACTGTTAAAACCCTAAAAACTCTAAAACCTTTAAACCCATAAAAATGTATCAAACCCTAAAACCAATAAAAACCTAAACCACTAAATACTATAAAAACATTTTTATACCTTAAAAATGTTAAAAATATCTAAAAACCATAAAAACCCTTAAAATCTGAAAAACCCTTAAAATCCCTAAACCCCCCCCAAAAAACCATAAAATACTAAAAAAATACCTAAAATAAAAAAAATGTAAAAAACACAAAAACCTTAAAATATACTAATAAAAGATTAAAAAATAAAAACAATTAAAACCCCTGAAATGAAAAAAACTATAAAACCCCCAAAACTCTAAAAACCCCTAAAACCCCAAAAAACCCCTAAAACCATAAAAAAAACCCTTATAACCCATAAATCCCGCAAAATATTTAAAAACAATACAAACCATTTAAATCCGTAAAATCGTTAAAAAACTCAAAAAAAACTTTAATAACACTAAAAAACTAAAAAAACCATAAAACTCGAAAAAATCATAAAAACCCAAAATTCCCTAAAAGATCCCAAAAACACTTAAAATTCATAAAAATCCTAAAAATTAAAAAATTCATAAATTTTTTTATAAATCCCTAAAAACATTAAAAAAACCCCAAAAAACCCCAGAAATCCTATAATATCCAAAAGAAAAACGTAAATCCCTAAAACCACTTAAAACCCCTAAAAACATAAAAATTACAAAATGTGAAGACCCCAAAACCCCATCCAAATCCGTAAAAACCCTAAAAAACATAAAAAACCTAAAAATCCAAAAAAATAAAAAAAAATAGTAAAAACCTAAAAACCCCTAAATTGCCTAATAAAACCTTAAAAAACCTCAAAACACTTAAGACCCCTAACAAACCTAAAAAAATTCTATAACCCCTAAATGATTGTAAATACCCCTAAAACCAATAAAAATCCCAAAAACCATTAAAAAACCCAAAACACATAAAAGTTATAAAAAACCAAAAAAACATTAAAAACCTTTAAAAACATAAAATAATTACAAAACCTTTAAAACCATAATAAACACAAAACCCCCTAAAACTGAAAAAAAACATAAAAAATTTAAAAATTTAAAAATCCTTGAAAACTCTCAAAATTCTAAAAACTCAAAAAACCATAAAAATAGTAAAAATACTTAAAAATACCAAAAACCATAATGAAGCCTAAAAACCATGAAAACCCTAATGAAACCCATAAAAACATTAAATAACTTTAAAACTCTAAAGAACCTAAAAATACTAAAATGCCATAAAATCCCTAAAAACCCCTAAAAACCCTAAAACCATAAAACCCTCTAAAATCATAAAATAAACTAAAAACCTAGAAAACCCCTAAAAACCAACTAAAATATATAAAAACCCATTAAAACCATAAGATATTCAATACACTGAGAAACATTAACAACCCTGTGAAACTCAAATAAACTATAGAAAACCCCAAAAACCATAAAACCCATCAAAACCTTAAAAACACTAAAAACCCTAAAAACCCTAAAAACATAAAAAACCTAAAAAACCTTACAGATCTATAAAAGGCGTAAAAATCCCTAAAAGCATAAAAACACAATAAACAATAAAAATTTCTATGAAATTATTTAAAAAACTAAAAATACATAAAACCCCTAAAAACACTAAAAACAATAAAAACCAAAAAACTCCTAAAAATCATCAAAACCCACAACCACCCTAAATACCATAAAAATCATAAAAAGACCCTAAATATCCCTATATATATAAACTAACTAAAAAATGAATTAACCTACAAGACATTAGAAAACAAAAAAAACAATAAACCCATAAAAACCCAAGAAAATAAAAAACCCCTAAAAATCACTAAATTCCATAAAACCCTACAACCCATAAAATCTGAAAAAATCCTCACAAACCCAAAAAAACTCAAAAAAATCCAAAACCCCAAATTTGATTAAAAAATAAAAAACCATAAAAACATAACAATATCCTAAAATATCTAAAAACCATAAATCCCAAAAAACGCAAAAACCCCCCTCAAAATACCTAAAAACCCTAAATACTGAAAAACAAAATCCTAAAAAATCCCTTAAAATCCATACAAACATAATAGACCTTGAAGACCATGAAAAACCCTAAGAAAATATTAAAACAAAAAAATAATTAAAACTCCTAAAAACCAAAAAATGCTTAAAAGAATAAACAATAATAAAATTCATAAAACCCATATAAATAATAAAAATCCATATAACATTTAAAAAACCTAAAATCCCATAAAAACCCACTAAAAACTCTAAAAACCCTTCAATCCTTTAAAAGGTAAAAAAATTATAAAATATCCTTAAAACCCCTAAAAACTCAAATAAACCCTCAAAATCCATAAAACCCAAAATCCATAAAAATCCTAAAAAGTCACTTAAAATAACTAGACACATAAACACCCCTAAAAAAATGAAAAGACAAAAAAAACTTAAAAATATAAAAACCCTTAAAACCCCAAAAAACACTAAAAATCTAGAAAACTCTACAACCCCGAAAAAACCTTAAAACCCAAAAAACCCAAAAACCCTTAAACCCCCTAAAAACAATAAAAACCCTAAAACAAACTAAAAACATTAAAAACCGATTAAACCCATATAAATGTTAAAAAAACATTTTAAACCCAAAAAAACTCAAAAAACCCAAAAACACCAAATAGACCATTTAAACCCTAAAAACCCTTAAAAACCTTAAAAACCCTAAAAACCCTAAAAACCCTAAAACACTTAAAAACCTTAAAAATTAAACTAAATAACTAAAAATCCCTAAAATTTTAAAAAACCATAAAACTTTAAAAACCCCTAATAAAAATGTTAAAAACTATAAAACACTTAAAACCCCTTAAAATTTTAAAATTGCTAAAAAACCCTAAAAACCTAAAACAAAACAAGAAACATAGAACCTATAAATTCCTAAAAAATACCTAAAAATCCTTAAAATTTAACAAAACCTTACAAACCTTGAAAACTGTTACGAAAACTTTAAAACCACAAAAACACTTAAAATCCATAAAAACCAAAAAAAAGTTAAAAACCCTAAAAATCCTAAAAATCTCAAATACCATTAAACCAATAAAAATCATAAAACCCTAAAAATCCATAAAAACAAAAAAAAATATAACAATCTTAAAAACCCCTATGAAAACCTTAAACACCTAAAAAATGAAAACACCAAAAAAACCTAAAAACACTAAAAGCCCAAAGACCCCAAATCCCTAAAAACTCATAAAACCACTAAATAAGAAAAATATCCTATAAACATATAAAAATGATAAAAAACTAAAAAATCTAAAAACTCATTAAACACAAAAAAAAGTTTAAGAACTCTGAATCACTAAAAGCCCAAAATGCCCTCAAAATCACTAAAAACCCTACAACCCCATAAAAATTCAAAACCCCTAAAAATCCATAAAAACATAAAAACACTAAAACTATGGAAAACTTCTAAGAAAACCTTAAAAACCAAAAAAAAAACTTAAACCCACTTATAACAAAAAAACATTAAAAACATTAAAAAAACATAAAAAACATAAAAAACTCCAAATAAAAATAATAAACCCTAAAAACCCATTAAAACCCTAAGAACCACTAAAAACTGTAAAATAAATTCAAATCCCTAAATACATTAAAAAACTATAAAAACTTTAAAACCCTAAAAAACTAAAATCCAATAATACCATAAGAAACCTCAAAAACCATAAAAACCCAAAAAACCATTAAAATCCTAAAAAATCTCGATAATCCCAAAAAATGTGAAAAACCATTATGAAAACCTTAAAATCACAAAACAATTAAAACCCATAAAAACCAAAATGTGTTAAAAACATTAAAAAACCCAAACCCTTAAAAACACTAAAAACATCAAAATCCTAGAAAACCCTAAATACCATAAAAATGGAAAAATGTAAAAATCCATAAAACCCCTAAAAACCCCTAAGAAAACATTCAAAACATAAAAACACATAAGACCCCTAAAAAGCCTAAAAAATGCTTAAAACCCAAAACCCCTTAAAAACTATAAAAACCATAAAATCCATAAACACCCCTAAAAATAATTAAAACTATAAAAACTTATAAAAAAACATAAAAAATTAGGAATAAAATCTAGAAAATCCTTAAACCCCTAAAAATGAGGAAAACATATAAACACCATAAAACCATAAAATACTAAAAAACCCTAAAAACCCTAATACACATCTCAAAAAACCAAAATATCCCAAAATCTAGAAAAAAACTCACCAAAAATTCATAAATACAAAAAACACAAAAAACCTAGAAAACCCATAAGAAAACCTTAAGAATAAAAAAAACAAGCCCCATAAAAACCTAAATATTCAAAAAATATTATAAAACCCTATAAACCCTAAAAATAATAAAAACCCATAAAAACCTTTAATACTCAAAAATTCATAAAACCTATATTCTGAATAAAAAATCTAAAAACCTTTTAAACCTATAAAAATTTTACAAAACTCTAAAAACCCTTAAAAACCATAAAAAACATAAAAAAATCCTAACCCCCAAAGCCTAAAACCCTAAATACTCAAAAAAACCTCAAAATCCCAAAAAACCCATAAAAATACTAAAACTTCCCTAAAATTCTATATAATATAAAAAACAATAAAATACATGAAAATTGTTAAGAAACCCATAAAACTTTAAAAACGCTCAAAAACCCTAAATCTTAAAAACACTAAAAACCCTAAATACACTAAAACCCCTCAAATTCCCAAAAACCCTAAATTTTTTAAAAATCATACAAAATCCCAAAACCCCCCTAAAACCATAAAAAACCCAAAAACCCATGGTAAAACCTATGAAAACATTAAAAAAATAAAATAAATAAAAACCCTTAAAAACAAAAAACACAAAAATCTCTGAAAACACCTAAAACCCACAAAATAAATAAAATCTCTAACAACCCCTCAGACACCTAAAATATTAAAAAAAAAACTATAAAACCCCTTTAAAAACCTAAAAAATACAAAAACAACCCAAAAACCCCAAAAAATCCACACAACCCCAAAACCCCTAAAAACCATAAAAACCCTAGAACATTAAAAATCATAAAAAATACTTAAATATCACTAAAAACATTAAAAACCCTAGGAGCCTTGAAAAAATCCATTAAAATCATAAAAACATAAAAACAATTAAATCCCCTTAAATCCAAAAAAAAATGTTAAAACCTATAAAAACCATTAAACCCCTAAAAATGTTAAAAATCCCTCAAAACCATAAAAACCTAAAAACTCAAAAACCCTAAAACCCAAAAAAAAATTAAAAACTTTAAAACACATCAAAACACCAAAAACCCCAAAAAACTAAAAAATTCTTAATAAATCCCTAAAATCAATAAAAATGTAAAAAATCATAAAAATCTCAAAAAAAACATAATAAACACTTAAAAAGATTAAAACATTTAATCCCCTAAAAATATAAAAATGATAAGGACCCTAAAAACAAAAAAAAATCCCCAAACCATAAAACCCTTAAAACTATTAAGAAACCCTAAAACCCATAAAAACATTAAAAACCCACCAAAACATTAAAAATCATTTAAACCTCTGAAATCATTTAAAACTCTAAAAACCTGAAATCCCTAAAAACAAAATAATCCCTTAGAACCAAAACAACCATAAACCCCCTAATAAACCTAAAAAACCTTAAACCTTCCAAATACCATAAAATCCTAAAACTATAAATTTTTAAAAAACCCCTAAAACCTCATTAAACATTCAAACCAATAAAAAACCTAAAAACCCCTATGAAAATCTTAAGAACCAAAAAACACATATACACCAAAAAAACATAAAAAATAATACAATCTCTAAAACCCCTAAAAACTTAAAAAACCTAAGAACTTACAAAATCCCTAAACCCCCTAAAACCCATAAAACTAAATAAAAATCCAAAATAAGCCCTAAAAATTAAAAAATATGCAAAAAAAATATAAAATCACTAAAAACCCTAATAAAAACATAAAAACATAAAGACACATAAAACCCATAAAAACAAAAAAATGATAAAACCCAAAAAACCGTAAAAATCCTCAAAATCCTTAAAACCAATAAAATTCATAAAAATCACAAAAAAAAATCCATTAAACTTTATAAAAATTAAAAAGACTAAACACCCCTATAAAAAACAATAAACCATTAAAACCTAAATATAATAAAAACCCATAAAAATACCAAAAAAATAGAAATAATAATAAACCCTAGAACCCTACAAAAACCCTAAAAATCATAAAGATCCCATAAACCCATAAAAATAGTAAAAACCCCTAAAACTCTAATTACCCTTTAAATAATTAATAACATTAAAAAACTATGAAAAAACATAAAACCCCTAACAAACAAAAAAAACCCTAAAACCCAAAAAGTCACAAAAACCCTTAATCCCCTAAAAATTCATAAATCCCTCAAAATCCATAAAAACATAAAAAAACATAAATATCTAAAAGAAAACGTAAAAATCCCTAAAAATGTAAAAACCACTGGAAATACTCAAAACCGATTATAAAACCTTATAAACCAAAAAACATTTAAAACACAAAATCTCCAAAAAAACATTAAAACGCTAAATACCCTTAAAAACCCTAAGAACCATGAAAACCCCTAAAAAGTCATAAAAACACTAGAAACACAGAAAACCCAAAAAAACTAAAAACTCGAAAAATCCTTTTAGCACTAAAAAATGTTAAAAAACTTTAAACCACATAAAAAATAAAAATAACCCAAAACCCATTAAAAACTTTAAATCTCTAAAACCATCAAAATCCTTAAAAATCCCTCAAATCCCTAAAAATGTAATAACCCCTAAAAACCCAAAAAACACCAAATAAAACCTAAAAAATCAAAAAACACATAAAACCCCCAAAAATCTAAAAAATGCTAAAAACCCTAAAACACTAAAAACCATAAAACACCTAAAAACCATTAAACCCAAAAACCCATAAAACCCTAAAACCACTAAAACTATAAAAACCCTTAAAACCCCAAAAAGTTAATAAACTATTAAAACCATAAACCCCCTAAAAAGTTAAAAAAACAAGAAAAAACAAAAAGAACTTTAAAGACACTAAAACCCATAAAACCACATAATACCACAAAATCCATAAAAATTATAAAAATAATAAAATTTGTAAAAAAACCCCTAAATATCACAAAAATGTAAAAAACTCTACAAACTATGAAATACAGTAAGAAAACATAAAAACCCTAAAAACACATAAAATTCCTTAAAACCCTAAAAACACTAAAACCCTAAAAATCATAAAACCCATAAAACCATAGAAAACATTAAAAACCCAAAAACCTCGTAAAATACTAAAAACCACTAAAAATATGGGAATAGATAAATACTACAGCATACCCACTGGATGTTGTTTTCTAGATTAACCTACTGACATGTGAGGCATCTCAAAATAAACTCAACCACCTTTATTTTCAAAAAAGCTAACCAAAATTTTTCGTTCATTGGCCTATACAACTTTTTTTCTTGGATGAATATCACATCTTTAATGGTGATAAGTATGATTGAGTTTCTTTGGAAAAGACAAAGGTATGACCATCTGATCAATAAATCACAACAAAAATATTTTTCCATGATTGTCTCTCTCAATTTTCTCTCCACCATTGAGTTTTGACATCATAACAACACTTTTAGAATCGTATTTCTATGCATCTCTAACCTTCTCCACAAAATCAGGAACAAAATAAAATTTAATGAAAATTTCAACTCTATGTTAATCATCACAATCCAAGCACTTTTTGTAAATCACCAAAATTAGCTTCTAGTAATCTAAACCCCTTTTTCCATATGACTATACGACTTTATTCTAAATTTATCTTCCATAGAGTTCCCTTTACCATGTGTATACATTAAGTAAATGTCAATGATTCGAAGGCACTCCATCCATTTTATTTTTCTATGATTCAAATATATTTGTGATAAAATTTGTTTCAAGACCTTATGATCAACAAACACCATGAATTTATTAAAAAAAGATAATGATGCCACGTCATCAAATAAGGGCCAAAACAGCTAATTCAAAATCACGTGTTGGGTAGTTTTTATAATGAAAACATAATTTTTTTATCCATCCAAAACAAAATAATTCTCTTCAGGAGAAAACACCCCAACCCAGATCTTAAAGAATCACAATACACCACATAGCCTTATATTTAATATTAAAATATCAATACAGGTGATGATGTAAGGAAAACTATATGCTATTAATAAGACTTTTTACATTGATCATTTGATTAGAATGCAATAATTTTCCATGTAAAAGATTCCATTGCTGAAGTTTGTCATGAAAAGTCAGGAACAAAACAGTGGTAATAACTATCCATTATAAGGAAATTTTTTAACTCAAAGAAACTATTTCTTGGTTTCCAAGAGATAAAATACTCTACCTTTTCTGGATTCATAGAAATACATTTTTCAGAGATAATAAGTTTTAGGAAACATACCTCTTGTATCTAGAAATCAAACAATGAAATTTTGGCATTAAAATGATGATCTAGTAAGATATCCAACCCTATAACCAAGTGTTTCTCATGATCAACCTTTTTCCTAGAATACAACTATATTCCATATAAAAAATACAACCACTAAATAATCCAGATACCATAAAAATATCTGCTCCACCAATTCCATAAAGGCAGTTGGTGAATTCGTAAGATCAAAAGTCATAACCACATACTCTTAATAGACATATCTACTTATGAAATATTTCTTTCGATTATCCTCCTTCTGAATTAGTAGTTGGTGATATCCCAAACAAAATTCAATTTTAGAGAACCACTGGGCTCCCCTAAATTAATGAAACATTTCATCAATTTGTGGAAGATGATACCAATTCTTTTTCCTAAATTTATTAATCTTAAAATAATCCACACAATATCTAAGAGTTACATACACTTTTTTTCACAAAAATAACATGTGATACCCATAAATACATACTAGGCCGAATGAAACATTTTCATTCCAACTCTTCCAACTACAATTTTAATTCTCTTAATTCGGTTGGTGCCATCCGATAAGACAGAAGTGAGATAGGAATGGTCTCTAGTAAGATATAAATCACACATTATACTTATCTTATAGGTGGATTGCCTAAAAAATTATCATAAAAACATCATTAAACTAAGCAAAAAAATGTTGGAAAATGATATTCACAATCTCATCCACATATTCCAAGGTTCAGGACACCAATTGTATGAGATAGTTCCATCTTCTGGTGCCAAATATCCTTCTCCAATTTCCTTTACATTTTGATTTTCTATAAAGATATACCTGAAACCATTATCATTTGTAAAACTAACCTTTAATTTATAAAAACTAATGTGATATTTGAACCTTGTAAACCAATCCATTCCTAGGATTACATCATATATATTTATCATTATAATGGAGAAGCCCCAAACCAATTCATACCCAGTGATTGTTATAGAACATTATTTTTACATAGAGGATAAAAATTATTTTTGTACAATAGGAGTTTTATGTTTCAGAATAATGGGAATCGTCTGAACATGAAAACCCAGAAGATCATCAATTTAAGAAGAAATAATTTAATTAAAAACAAACATATCAGAACAAATATTATATAAGGTTATAAATCAACGGAATCATAATTTCCACCGTCAGAGGTCCTGACTGATCATCTAGGATTACTTTCTCAACTTAATACAATTTATTACTCACTATGTTTTTCTCTTTGTTACCATATTAAGATTTCCCTTGTTGAGGAGTCATGGTATTCCTAGAATCACCATCGATCGCTCAGGCTTTCCAGTGAGATCTATTTTGATTCACTCATACCATCGAAGCATATGATGCTAGAGAATAATGAGAAGTGTCCCTAGAACACAAACTCATAGTACTGAAAAAATAAGGTTATATATGTTCAATATTACTGAAATTGTGACTTGATATTGGTGATGCTATAAAATATCACCTTATGTGATCAAAAGAACCACATTGGAAATAATTAGGTGTAACCATTACTTTTGGATGAAGATTAACTAATCCCACCCTATTTTTCTAATTCATACCACCACCATTGAAACCCTATTCTACTTATTCCCACAATTAGAGTTCCCACAAGTTCCTATTGGTATTAGCATGCTTCCTCAAACAGTATTTATTGAGATGTCCCTTTCTACCACTATTTATTTATTAACCATCTATGTATAATATGATATACAAAGCACACAAGTAATTGATCGAATCTTTGACCTTAACACAAATTAAAAAAATTATGCCTTCAAGGATGCACTATCATCATCGTTTTTGGAAATGCAGCCAAAATTCATAAATTTTACCACATACTCTATTTCTGTGAGGTTATATTTCTTTAAAACTGAATAATTTTTTTGTTCTTGTAATCCATAAAGTATGTGAATATAAATTTTTGTTAAATAATTCTTAAAAATATTCTCATGGCATACATTGGAGAAATTTATCCATAAAATATAGATCCCACCAAAGGAATGAAAGATATCCCATATTATATGTTTCTAACTTTAGTATCATCTCATATAGTGTTCCAAGTAAATGGGAGTTTTGATTCTTCATATTTAGCCATACTTCTACTTATTTTAGTTATGAATCACCTTGAATGACGGGTGGAATATGAATTTGGAACTGAACTGAATGATATACTTACCTTAGTTTATTTTTTCTATTCACTTTTTCCATGATTCAAAATTCCTAGATAGCACTACGAACCAACTATTGGTTCTCTTATGGATTAAGTGCAAACACATTCTTAGCATCCTCTTCTAGTTAGTTTCTATAGTTCCTACCCACTGCCATTTTATATATCAAAATGAAAATTCCATTTAGTCTCACTCTCTATAAATTTAGTTCTTAGAAATTTCAATTTTACCACATTAAAAATATCACAAAATATCTTTCAAAAATTCGACAATTTCCACATTCAAATAATTATGGAAATTCCACCATGATATTGAAAATAAAATCATTTGAAAATATTTTCAGAAATAAAAACTTTTTCACCAAATTATAAATCATTACTCAAAAAACTTATGTACTCTTAGTGGGAAGTCATTTCTATCAATTAATTTCATGCTCTTCTTATTAGGTAAACCCATGATGATGAGGTGTCAATTCCTAAAACTGTCTCAAAATACTAATGTACCCAACTACATAGTAACTTGAGTTTTAGTATAAAGAGGATAGTTATACCTTTTTATACTTTAAATTTCTTGTTCGTGAAATAATATCTCCAAGACACCATCATGATAGATAGACCAATAGGATTTCAAAGTCATAGATAGAACAAGAAGATACCATTTGTAACACCCCACCCCCTCCTCATTGGCTTGAGAAGTGATGAGGGATAAACTATGACTTTGGCGATATCCCCAAGACACCGAAGGCTGGATATAAATGTAGAGGGCCTCATATTGAGTTGGGGAAAAAGTTTCCCTCTTAACATAAAATGAACAAACCAATTATAACCATAACAACCAAGCTTCTTAATGATTCATGAGAACCAAAACACAATCCAAAATAAGTCTAAAACAAAGAGAATATCAGAGTACAAGCGGAATCAATGTGACATAACCAATAGAACCAAATGATAAAAAACAGAAAATAAACAAAAAAACTCACAACATTATACAAGAACCAAATCCACATTCCCAACCCAAGGTTTAAAGAAGCATCACTTAATAACAGGGATACCTTACCTGTACCTGTTTCTCTATATATAACATCTAAAAACGCACTATAGTGCCCATGATGGGGGTGAGTATAAAACTATATAATATTTTCCAAATATCTTCCCAAATCACCCCACTAGGATTGAAATTTTAAAATGTTTATATAAAATAGTTTAATGGAATTTAAAGTATTTTATATACAACCAAAATATTCTTCCATGGAAAAAAAACAAACAAGACTTCAATGCCATTTTTCAAGGAATACATCAAAAACTAACACATTCATTTTTCAAATAACATAAAAAAAGATTTTAACAATTTTAAAATTTATCATTTGAGATAAAATTTTCATTTACACACACATTCTCAACACCAAACACACACAAGATTAGTGTTATCATGTACGGTGGAACATCACATCCATACTCCGTCTCTTTGATCGTGGTACATCACGACCATTATACATCCCATTCAACTCATTATCATCCATTATAACCAAATCATATAACCCTATTTCAATAAAATCATTTCTATAAATAAATTAATTACATAAATCAACCATAATTGTAAAATAACTATTTTAATTTATAAATAATGGTTTTCCAAAAAATCCATCCAATTCCCATGATTTCCAAAACCATAATTCAAACAAGAATTACATAAAATCAAACAATGATTTTCAAAATAATTTCACACAATGGAATCAATTTAAAATAAATTATTAACATTCTAATCAAGATTATTTGAGACAGAAGCCACCTACCACTCAAACTTAATCTAAAATGAATAACGACACAACAAGCTTAACAAACTCGGTTTAAATATTCAAGATTCAAACATAGATCTCATTACCAACAACGAAAACAATAATATCACATCATCAATAAAATCCAAAAACATTGATCTATCAAAAAAAACTTATATCGATGATTCTGAAAGTGGTAAGAAGAATAAATATATGGAAAATGATGATGAAGAAGCAATTACCAATGAATTCGGGTCTCCAATGCACTTGGATTCTCCCAGGATTCACTCCCAGATCAAAAGGAATTGTATCCACCAACTTGGGATGAAGAGAAATTCGTTTTATTTCATGTTTAGTGAAAAATGAGTGGTTTAAGAGGTAAACTAGATTTGATCCACAACTTTTAGATCTAATTTTAGAGGGTGTTGGTTAAGGCACATAGTAAGGAAAACAATGAGCTAACTATGCATGAGCCATAGACTCCAAAGACACCTCTCATAGTGGGTTTTAGTGGTTATACAAAATATGTTCTAACACTGACATATCCCATTGTCCATCATTTCACATTTTCTACTTGTCATCTGCATAGTTTTTTTAAAATATAAGCCTCCCTAGTGTCCACTATTTTAGTTGCATAGTTTCTTGGAGGACTTTCGTAGTTTCTACTAAAAATTATCAAACTATGAACCTCTATATAAATCTAAAAACCAGCCAAATCACCTATGAACCTTCCAAAAAATAACCCAATAATTTTATATACTTAAAATAAATAAATAAAGAGTTCATGGGGTGGATATTTATTTCCAAAGTGTGGTACAAAAATCTAACGCCTATTTTCTACAAGTCAAAAAAACTAAATGATGCTTTTGACAATTTTGGTACATACCCTTGACATTGAGGGATAAGTAACACACCCTTTTGGAAAGTAAAGATAACTAGCCCACCATTTTTGAATTTAAAGATTCCATGGTTGGGTGTGTATGAAATTCATAGTGCACCATGGGATGAGTATTTAAAATAATGTTTAGTTCATAATTAATTTACATGTAGGACTAGATGCTTCTACCAAGCTATGATATTTTGAATTCTCTTTGAATTCCATGATTAACCCATTTTAGGTCTCCTTCATTCTCTTGGCCCACTCCCTTGTCATTTGGCCACCAACTCCTCGTAATGAGTCTTGTGAAATCATAAACATTCCTCCCTCCTCATCAAGTCCTCTATCAACCCCGTAATGACTATGTGTTTCATGATTCTCATCATACCCTATGAAAACTTTTGAAACATAAAAACATTTAAACCCACTAAAAACATTAAAAATGAAAAAATACCCTAAAATCCCTAAAACCCCTAAAGCCCTAAAAACTGTCAAAATACATAAAAAATTTAAAAAACATAAAAACCCTAAAAAATACCAAAAAAATCCCCAAAAAATTAATAAAACTAAGAACCCTAAAAACAAAAAAGAAAACCTTTAAATCCTAAAAACACATTAAACCCCTAAAATACCTAAAACCACTAAAAAACCTAAAAATATCTAAAAAACCTAAAACCCCTAAACACCATAAAAACCCATAAAAAAATAAAAAACTAAAAAATCTAAAAGAAAATTAAACCCATAAAAACATTAAAATACTCTAAAAACCTAAAAAACCCTAAAAACACAAAAAACCCCCAAAACCCAAAAAAACCATAAAACCACTAAAAACCCAAAAAACCAAAAAATCCCACAAAACCATAAAAATCCAAAAAAGTTACTATAAAAACATAAAAAAGTTAAAACCCCTAAAAACACTTAACACCCCTAAGAAAACCTAAATTACCTAAAAACACTTAGAACCCCTAAAAACCCTAAAATTCTTAAAAATCTAAAAAACCATAATATCGTTAAAATTGTAAAAACTCCTAAATACCTTGAAAACCCTTTAATCCCATAAAAACGTTAAAAAATCTAAAAACCATTAAAAATAGTAAAAAACTATAAAAAACCCAAAAAAACCATAAATAAATCATAAAACCCATAAAGCCCTAAATTACCTAAAAAGTCTCAAAATCCATAAAAAATCTAATAAATCATAAGAATATTAAAAAAGTACCTAAAAATTCCAAAGAAAAATTAAAACCCATAAAAATATAACAAATTCTAAAAACCCTAAAAACACAGAAAAACCATAAAACTCCAAAAAATCAAAAAAAAATTATAAAACAACCTAAAAACCCTGAAAACTAAACAAAAACTCTAAAAACACATTAAACCCCTAATATGATAAAAATTATTAAACCCTTTCAAACCATAAAAAAACTAAACAAAAATTAAAACACAAAAAACCCAAAAAAACCTCCAAAACCCAATAACCACTCAAAATCCCTAAAAACCCTAAAAACTATAAAAATACAAAAAATCCAAAAAAACTCCCTAAAAATATAAAAGTTGTTAAAAGAATAAAAGAACTAATGAAAACCTAAAAAACCAAAAAAACACATAAAACCCCTAAAATAAGAAAACCCAAAAAACCCTAAAACCCCATAAAATAAGAAGAAACCCATAAAAAAATTTAAAACCCTAAAACCCATAAATTTCCACCTAAAACTATAAAATCCATTTAAAACCCCTGAAATTTTTTTAAAAAACTAAAATACCTAAAATCCCTAAAAAACACAAAAAAACACTAAAAACCCAAAAAACCATAAATTACCTAAAACCTTAAAAACCATAAAAACCATAAAAATCATAAAAAATCGCTAAAATCACAAAAAATATAAAAAATAAAAAAACACCTCAAATTTCATAACACTTTAGAGACCACAAAAATTCCAAAAAACCCAAAAAATCCATAAAAATTTAAAAAACCATAAAAATCCCCAAAAATTATAAAAATTTAAAAAAACATAAAACCCCTAAATTACCTAAAAAATGATAAAAACCCAAAAAAACCCCAAGACCCTAAAAAACCTAAAAACCTTAATATCCATAAAAACCATAAAAACCAAAAAAATTCCTAAAAATCCTTATAGAACCCTAAATCCTAAAAACCTAAAAACTCCAATAAAACACTAAGAAAACCTTAAAACATAAAAAAGACTTTAAAAACCTAAAAAACTAAAACAGAAAAACCATAATACCTTAAAATGACCCTAAAATCACTAAAATTCTTCAAAAATAAAATAAAAAACCCTTAAAACCATAAAATCACTAAAAATCCATAAAACCCTTAAAACCTACTATAATTCTAAAAACCCTTTAAACCCCTAAAATTGTTGGAAAATTTTAAAAAAATTTAAAATCCTAAAAATATTAAAAAATATAAAACCCAAAAAAACAAAAAAACCCTAATAACATTAATAATCACTAAAAAACACTAAAAAACTAAAAACCCTAAAAATCGATAAAAATCATAAAAATACCTACAACATCTTAAAAACATAAAAACCCTAAAACCCCTAAAAACCCTAATAAAATATTAATAAAAAAACACTTTAAACCCCTAAAACCTAAAATATTAAAAACCCCTAAAATCCTAGAACCCCTTAAAATCACTAAAAAACCTAAAAACCATAAAATTCATAAAATCAGAAAAAACCCCAAAAAACATAATAACCCTGAAAAAGTTGAAAACCATTAGAAAACCATAAAAATGAAAAAACACATAAAAAACATGAAAATCTAAAAAATTATAAACACCCTAAATAACCTAAATCCCAATAAAACCGTAAAATCTTTAATAAATCATAAAAACCTTTAAAAACCCAAAAAATCCAAAAAAACACAAAAAACCCTTTAAACCCTGAAAAATGTTAAAAAACAAAAAAACCCATAAAACCCATAAAAAATAAATAATAAACCTAAGAAACCCAAAAAAGCCATAACCCCCAAAAAACCGCAAAAAACTTATAACCCTAAAAATCTCGAAAATCCCTAGAAACCCTAAAAAAATCTTAAAAATCCTAAGAATCTCTAAAAATGTATAGAACCCTAAAAACCATGATACACCAAAATAAAACCATAAAAACTTAAAAATAAATAAAACCCCAAAAAAAGAAAATTATTAAAACCGCTAAAAACAATAAAAACCCCTAAAAATCATAAAATCTCTAAAAACATAAAAAAACAATAAAACACATAAATCCCAAAAAACAACTAAAAACTATAAAAGCCCTTTAAACCACTAAAAATTATAAAAACACAACAAAACATTAAAAACCCTAAAAACTAAAAAAAACCCCAATAAAAAAAATAAAAAAATAAAAACCCTATAAACTCTCAATATCCCTAAAACACCTCAAAATCCCTAAAACCCCTCAAAATCCCTAAAACCCTTAAAAACCCAAATAATCCCAAAAATTCCCAAAAATAAAAAAATTGAAAATTACTATAAACACAAAGAAAGACTTATGAAAACCTTAAAGACCTGAAACCAATTAAAACACCTAAAAAATGAAAATCATTAAAACCCTGAAAAAACCATAAAACCCAAAAAATACTCTACAACCCCTCAAAATCCTTAAAAACCAGACAAACCTAACCCCCTCCACTCAATCCCTAAAAATATAAAAAATCCTTATAACCATGAAAATCCCCAAGAAAAAAAATACAAAACTAAAAAAACTTGAAACTCAAAAAACCTAAAAAATGCTAAAAACCTAAAAGACCCAAAAATACAGAAAACCCATAAAAACCGTAAAAACATTAAAAACCCTAAAACCATAAAAATCCATAAAAACCATAAAAACCAATAAAAACTATAAAACCATTCAAACCCCCAAACGGTTTAAAAATACAAAAAAAACCTTTAAACCACTAAAAACCCTAAAAATAATGAAAACCATAAAAAACCTAAAAACCAATGATCTTTTTAAAACCCAAAAAACACTGAAAAAATTTTGAATATTAAAAATCCATTAAAATCCCAAAAAAATGTGAAAAACCATATAAACATGGAAACCCACTAATAAAACCTTAAAACCCAAGAAACATAAAACCCCTAAAAACAAAAAAAAAATCTAAAAACCCTAATAACCCCTAAATAGCCGTAAAAACCTTAAAACCCATAAATCACCTAAAAACCATTAAAAATAAAAAAACCCATAAATATCCAAAAAACCACTAAAAACTCTAAAACCCATTTTCACCCCTAAAAACATTAAAAACACTAAAGTCCCTAATTACCTAAAAAATAAAAAATAAACCATAGAACTTCAAAAAACCTTAAAACCCCTAAAGACCATTAAAAACATAAAAAACCCTAATAAACCAGAAAAATCCTAAAATATCCCTAAAAATCACTCAAATAATAATAACCCCAAAAAACCCTAATAATTATAATAAACCCCTTAAAAAATATATAACAATTAAAATACCTAAAAATATAAAGACACTAAAACCCCTAAAACTTAAACCCCCCCCCCCCCCTAAAAAACACCAAGACACTAAAAATACATTAAAATTCCCAAAACATTGCTACAAAATTAAAAATCAAAAAACTTGAAAACCCCTAAGGAAAACATAAAAACCGAAAAACATTGAAAACCCCTATAAACCTAAAAAATCTAAAACCACCAAAACCCCTAAAAACCATAAAACATCAAGAAAACCTTAAAAACCCCAAAATCCCATAAAAGCCCTAAAACCACTAAAAACTATAAAAACCCATTAAACCCCTACAAATGTTAAAAATATCTAAAAAATATTTAATCCCCCAAAAACTCAAATCAAACCCTAAAAACCTAGAAAAAGCAAAAAACCAAAAAACAAAAAAAACCCTAAAAACCCATAAAATCCGTAAAAATAGTAAAAATAAAAAAATATTAAAAATTCCACAAAAATCCTTATATGTGTACAAATAACTAAAAATCTGGAAAAATCTATTATAAAACCTTTAAAAAATAAAAACAAATAAAAATTCTAAAAACCTAAAAATGCTAAAGATCCTAAATACCCTAATACCCAGATAACCCCTAAAAAGCATAAAAATAAAACCCATAAAACCCTAAAAAGCCACTAAAAACTCGAAAACCCCTTTAAACCGCTAAAAAAGATAAAAAAAACTATAAATCCCTTAAAACCCCTAAAAATCAAAAAACACCTAAAACCAAAAAAACAATAAGACCCCTCAAAACCCAAAAAACCCAACCCCCCCCTCAAAAACAACAAAACCCCTCCAAACTAAAAAATACTAAAAGAATTCCTAAAATCACTAAAAACATAAAAACCCCTAAAAACACTAAAACCACCAAAGAAAACATAAAAAACCTAAAAACGCATAAAATTCCTAAAAAACTAAAAGTTTCTAAAAACCAAAAAATTCCAGAAAAACCCCAAAAACAAAAAACTCTAAAAAAACCCAAATACCCTCAAAACCCCTAAAAAGATAAAAATACTAAAAAACCATAAAAATTTATAAAAATGTAAAAGGCCATGAAAACCCCTAAGAAAACATTAAAACTTAAAAACACAAAAAACCCTAAAACCTAAAAAGAGATAAAAATCATAAAATAACCTAAAAACTCCAAAAAACAATAAAACCCATAAAATCCATAAAAACCCTAAATACCCATAAAAACTATAAACCACACTAAAAAATTTAAAAATTCTTTAAACCCCTAAATACATGTAAAAACTCTAAAAATCTTTTAACCCTTAAAAACTAAAAAAACCCTAAACCAAAAAACCTATAAAACCCTTAAATCCATAAAACTGTTAAAATCTATAAAAACCCTAAAAACATTGAAATCTTAAAAATCCCTAATAATCCCTAAAAAAATAAAAAACCCTAAAAATATAAAATAACTTGGAAAACCCCTAAGAAAACCTCAAAAACATAAAATCACTTAAAACCCCTAAAAACCTAAAAACACTAAAAACCCAAATAACCCCTATATAACCCCAAAAACCTTAAAAAACCTAAAACACAGAAAAAATATAAAAACTATTAAAATATCAAAAAACCCTTTAAACCCCTAAAAATAGTAAAATACTATAAAATACATTAAAACCCGAAAAAACACAAAAAAAACCCACCAAAATAAAAAACATCTATAAAACACTAACCCCAATAAATACCCATAAAAATCCAAATAATCTGTAAAATCCATAAATCCATAAAAATCCAAAATATTCTATAAAAATCCATAAAAACATAAAAATCCATAAAAACCCAAACACCCCACAAAATTATTAAAACCAAAAAAATCCAAAAAATTATATAAAAATCCCAAAAAATACCTCAATACAAAATAATGTAAAAATCAAAAAAAAACTAAAGAAAACCTTACAAATCTAAAAACATAGCAACCCCATAAAACCTAAAAAAACTAAAAACCCCAAGAGACCCTAAAACCCCTAAAACCCATAAAACCCATAAAAACCTCTAAAACCCTTAAAACCCAAAAATCCCATAAACACCTAAAAACCCACTAAAAACTCTAAAACCCATTTAAACGCCTAAAACATTAAATAACACTAAATCCCTTAAAACCCAAAAAAACCAAAAAACCCCAAAAAAACCATAAAACCCCTAAAAGACCCTGAAAACCAATAAAAAACTAAAATCCCTGAAAACCACAAAATTCAAAAAATCCCTAAAAACATAAAAAACAATGAAACCCTAAAATCCCCTATAAAACACTTAAAAACATAAAAAACATAAACCCCCTATAAACCTAAAAATGGGTAAAAAAATAATACCCCTAAATATCCCAAAAAACCATAGAAACCCTAAAAACCTTGAAAAATAATAAAAACCCATAAAACACTAAAACCACCCTAAAAACTCTAAAAACCCCTTTAACAACTAAAATGGTTAAATACTTTAAAAAAATTAAAAACTCTAAAAACTCAAAAAAAACATGAAAAAAATTAAAGCATAAAAACCCAAAAAATCCAAAACCCCAAAAAATCCATAAAAATAATAAAAATGAAAACAAAAGTGAAATAAAAATCTCAAAAAACCAAAAAGGCTAAAATCCCTGACAAACCCATAAGAAAATATTAAAAACATAAAAACACTTAAAACACCTAAAAACATAAAAATACAAAAAACAATAAAAAACCCTAAAACCCATCAAAATCACTAAAACCATAAAAAACCATATAATCATTAGATGCCTAAAAATTCCCTCGTGATGTAACAAAATCCCAAAAAACATATAAACCAAAAAAACACTAAAAACACATAAAAACCTAAATAATACTAAAACCCATAAAAGAACCTAAAATCACTAAAACCACTAAAAACCATAAAAACCCCTAAAACCATAAAAACCCTAAAATCCCATAAAACCCTTAAACTGCCATAAATACTCTAAAATACCTTTAAATCTCTAAAAACATTAAAAAACTCAAATAACCCTTAAAACCCAAAAAACAAAAAAAAAACCCAAATCCCAAAAACAATTTATAAGAACCCACATAACCCTAAAAAATGTAAAAAAATCAAAAAACCTAAATATTCCATAATTATCCCTAAAGATGTAAAAAACCCAATAAATCCTGAAAAAACCTATGAGTCCATAAAAACATAAAAACACATAAACCCCTATAAAAACTAAAAATTCTCTAAGACCCAAAACCCTAAAAACCCTAAAAACACCTAAAAACCCTAAAATCCCAGAAAACCTCTTAAAACCACCAAAAAAACTAAAAACCCTTTATACCCCTAATAACCCTAAAAAAAGTCTAAAAACATTTAAACCCCCGAAAAATTATCAAAACCCTAAAACCCATAAAAATGAAAAGAAACCCTAAAAATCATGAAAAATGTAACAAACGTTAAAACCCCTAAAAAGCATATTGAAAACCATACAATAATAAAAAACACTTAAAACACATAATATCCAAAAAATGATAAAAACCCTAAAAACCCAAAAACCCTAAAAGTCCTAAATTTCACTAAACCTCCTAAAACCCATAAAATTCCTAAAAACATAACAAACCCTAAAAACTATATGGAAAACCTAAAACTTAAAACACTTAAAACCCATAAAACCGAAAAAAACGATACAAAAACTAACTACCCTATAAACCACAAAATCCCCAAAAACCAAAAAAAACCCTAGAATCCCATAAAATCCTAAAAAAATACTAAATACGCTAAATACCCTTTAAACCCATAAAAATGTTATTTTTTTGAAGAGCAATAAAACCTTTAAAAACAAAAAAACCCAAATAACCAAAAAACACCAAAAAAACCTAAAAACCCTAAAACCATAAAAATCCCTAAAAACCCTAAAAACATTAAATATAAAAAAAATCCCTAAAAATCCATCAAAATATTAAAAACCCTTAAACATAGAAAAACCTGAAGAAAACCATAAAAACCTAAACACGCATAAAACCCCTAAAACAACTAAAATATGTTAAAAACCCTAAAAACCAAAAAAAAACATAAAAATCCTAAAAATCATAAAAACCCAAAACCCCCCAAAATTTAAAGACGAAACTAAAACCCATAAAAATATCTAAATATCCCAAAAAAAGATAAAAACCCACTAAAAAACTTGAAAACCCCTTAGAAAATCTTAGAAACCTAAAACCAATTAAAACCCATAAAAACCTAAAAAATGCTAAAAATGCCAAAATATTACAAAAAATAAATATCCATAAAACCCCACAATATCCCTAGACCCCTAAAACCCCATAAAAATCCAAAAAATCCCTAAATCCTTAAAAACTCAAAAAACCCTAAAAACCCTAAAAACCATTAAAACAAAAAGAAAAACTAATAATCCTAAAAACACCTAAACTCTAAAAACCTAAAAAAAATGCTAAAAAATCTAAAATGCCCTAAAAACTATAAAAGTATGAAATCCATAAAAATTCCTAAAAACATTAAAAATCCCTTAAACCTGATAAAACCCCTAAAACCAATAAAAACATCATAAACCCTTTAAAATCCTAAAAACATTGAAAAACACTAAAACCCCTTAAAACCCCTAAAAACACAAAAAACCCCATGAAAACCTAAAAACCATGAAAACCTAAAAACCCTAAAACCCCTCAAAATCCCTAAAAACGATAAAATCCCATAAAAATCATAAAAAAGAACTAAAAATACTTAAAACCTAAAAAAACTAAAAACCTTGAAAAACTGAAAGAGAGCCTTAAAAACCTAAAAATAGTTAAAACCCCATAAAGGCCTAATAAATTATTAGACCCCTAAAAACAATAAAAAAACTAACAAAAACCTACAATCAATAAAATCCACCAAACACCATAAAAAACTAAAAACACCTAAAAACAAAAAAAACCCGCTAAAAACTGTAAAAACCCTTGAAAATTCTAAAAATGTTAAAATAGTCTGAAAAACAAAATATCTCTATAAACAAAAAAACCCAAAAAAACAATACAACCCTAAAAACCTGAAAAACCATAAATCCCCACAAAACACCTAAAAATATGTAAATACATAAAAAAACTAAAAACCTTGAAAATCACTAAGAAGGCCTTAAAATCTAAAAGCACTTAAAACACCTAAAAACTTAAAAAATATTAAAACCCCTAGAAACCCTAAACCCCTAAAAAATAACTATACACTATAAAAATCCTAAAAAATCCCTAAAAATACACAAAGTCAAAAAACCCTAACAATCAAGAAAACTCTATTAAAACCATAAAAACTGAAAAAGAATTAAAACCCCTAAAATCCCAAAAATGTTAAAAACACCTAAAACCCCTAAAATTAATAAAACCCTTAAAACCATAAGAACTATAAAAACCCCTAAAACCCACAAAAAAACATAAAAACCCACAAAAAAAAATAAAACACTAAAATTATACAAAATCATATAAATGCGTAAAATTGTTAAAAATTCTAAAAAACCTAAAACCCTTAAAAACAGTAAAAACCACCTAAAACCCAAAAAACTATAAAAACTATAAAACCATAAATAATCCTAAAGACCATCAAAATCCTTAACAACCTAAATACCCTAAATATACTAAAATTTCCCAAAAATTCCATAAAAAAATAAAAAAACCCTTAAAACATTAAAAACCTTATGAAAACATTAAATATGTAAGAACACATAAATACCTCAAAATCCCCCAACACCCTAAAAACAATAAAAATGATAAAAAAGTCCAAAAAACACTATAAACATTAAAAAATTAATAGCCGTGAACACTTGATGAAACCATTAAAAACCTAAAAACACTTAACCCCCCAAAAAACCACAAAAATATTGAAAACCCATAAAAGACCCTAAAAACCCCTAAAGGCCATAAAATCCTCTAAAAATATAAGAAAAAACCCCAAAACTCAAAAACCCCAAAAAACTCTAAAAACCCTTTAAACACCTAAAAATATTAAAAAATATAAAAAACCAAAAAAACACTAAAAAACTTGATAAATTCGTAAAAACGCAATAATACTGTAAAAACACTAAAAACCCTCAAAATCCCAAAAACCATTATTAAACCAGAAAAATAGTAAAAATGTCTAAAAGTCCCGAAAAATATAAAAAACCAAAAACCCTGAAAAACCCTATGAAAACATTAAATACCTAAAACACATAAAACCTCTAAAAACCCTAAAAAATGCTGGAATCCCTAAAAAACCTACAACCCCTAAATACTATAAAACCACCTAAAACATTAAAAAACCCAAAAAACAATAAAAACCATAAAAACTGTTAATAACTCTAAGAACCATTTAAACCCCTATCATTGTTAAAAACTCTAAAACCCATGAAAACCATAAAAACCACAAAAAACCCTAAAACCTAAAAAAACAAAAAATCCTAAAACCCCTCAAATTTACTAAAAACCATTAAAACCCTTAAAAATCAATGAATCCCTAAAACAAAAAACCCCAAAAAACCCTCAAAATCACTAAAACCCCTAAAACCCAATAGAAATCCTTAAAAATATCTAAAAACCCTTAAAATATAATACACACTAAAAACCATTAAAACCTTGAAGAAATCCTTAAAAACCCAAAAAAACATAAATCCCCTAAAATCATAAAAAATGATTAAAATCCTGAAAGAACCGAAAACCCCTAAAACACCCCCAAAACCATAAGGCCAATATAAACATTAAAACCCCTAAAACAAAATAAAAATTAAAAATACTATAATAAACTCTAAATAACATTTAAACCCATAAAAATATAAAAAAACCCAAAAAATCTTAAAACCCTAAATCCTAAAAAACCCAAAACCCATAAAACCCCCAAAATAATCAAAATCTTAAAACACTCAAAATCCATAAAACCTATAAAAATAATACAATTCTTAAACAATCCCTAAAAATCCCTAAAAATGTAAAAACCTTAAAAAACAATAAGAAAATAATAAAAACCTAAAATAGTTAAAACCCCTACGAAACTAAAAAATATCTAACACCCTAAAAAAATCTAAAAATCACTAAAAACCCTTTAAACCCCTAAAAAATTAAAAAACTATAAAAACCATAAAAACCTATAAATAATTAGAAAAAAACCAAAAAAACTAAAAAAACCCTAAAAATCCTTGAAAACCCTAAAAACCCTCAACATCCCAAAACCATAAAATTCCTAAAAAATACCTAAAAATCCATAAAATGAAAAAAACCCTAAAATCCAAGAAAACTAGTAATAAAACCTTAGAATCCTAAAAACACCCAATACCCCTAAAGACCTAAAAAAATATAAAAACGTTAAAAACCCATTAAATTTAAAAATATACATAATTGTCCCAAAACCCCTTAACACCCCTAAGAAAACCTTAAAACCGTAAAATTACATAAAAACCCAATAACCCCTAAAAATGATAAAACCCTTAAAGAACCAAAAAACCCTAAACACCCATAAAATCCATAAAACACAAAAAAAAAATTAAAACCCCTCAAAACCTATAAAAAACTAAAAAATCTAAAAAAATCTAAAAAACAGTAAATCTATAAAAATGTTAAAAAACATTGAGAACCTTTAAACACTAAAAAACTCAAAAAAATCCTCAAACCAAAAAAACCCATAAACCACTATAAAACTCAAAAAACCATAAAAATCCCTAAAAACAACATAAAAATCATAAAAGCTCTCAAAATCCCAAAAAATGTGAAAACCCATAAAACCCCTAAAACCCTAACAATACCGTAAAAACCAAAAAAACTTAAAACACCTAAAAACCTAACAACCATTAACACACCTAAAAAATTCTAAAAACTTATAAAAACCTTAAAAACTAAATAATCCACTATAAGTCTTTAAAACCTTAAAATCCCATTAAAAACCAAAATACAACTAAAAACTATAAAAACCCTTCAGACCAATGGTTTTTTTAAACTTTACAAATCCTAAAAATCATAAAACATTTAAAAACAAAAAAAAGAACCTTAAAACCTTAAAAACCCTAAAATCCCACAAAAACTCTAAAACCCCTAAAACTATAAAAAATCTAAAAAATATATTAAAATCCCAAAAAATGTGAAAGTCCCCAAAACACTGGAAAACCATAAGAAAAATATAAAATATTAATACACTTTAAACCCATAAAATATAGAAATGATAAAAATAAATAAAAACCCTCAAAACCCATAAAAACCTTATTACCAATAAGAACCATAAAAACCATAAAAAATTTGCAAAAAATCCTAAAAACATAAAAATTCATAAAACCCTAAAAACTCATAAGATAAATATAAAAAAAATTAAACCCATAATGAACTTATAAATTCCAAAAAAGCATAAAAACAATGAAAACCATATAAATCATAAAATCCCTAAAAACCTATAAAACCCATAAAAACCAATAAAATCCTTACAATAACTATAAACACTAAAACCCATCTAATCCTATTAACATTAAAAATATATAAGAAACCATAAAAAACTAAAAAACTAAAAGAAAACCCTAAAACCCCCAAAACCATAAATCCCCTAAAAACAATAAAAACCCAAAACCCCCTCCAAATCCATAAAAACCCAAAAAAACATAAAAATATTAAAAAGTCTCTAAAACCCATGAAAAAATAAAATCCTTAAAAATAATGAAAATCCTTAAGA